>PVJS01000239.1:0-71145 GCA_004027185.1 Glis glis
CCAGTACCAAAAAAAAAAAAAAGGAAAAGAAAAAAAATGGCAATTCTCCCCAAATTGATCTATAAATATAAATCGCAACAAAAATTTCAGCAGGCTAATTTTAGGGAAATTAACAAGCCGACTCTAAAATTTAAATGGAAATCAAAAGACATAGAACATTCAAAGCAATCTTGAAACAAACATTGAAATATTACCTGACTTCAAGACCTAGTAATCAAGATAGTGTGGTACAAGTAAACAATGCACATACAGACCAATGATCAAATAGAAAGCATGTGAATTAACACAGACATATTTAATTATTGATTTTTTACATACCTATTAAGACAATTTGCAAGACAAAGGATAGTCTTTCCAACAAGATGTGCTGGATCTTTTGGATATGTATATGCAAACAAAAAATTAACCAATACGTCATCAATGGAATAGAATAGAGAGCCCAGAAATAGAACCATGTTTTGCAGTGGTTTGATTTTTGAAAAAGGTGTCAAAACAATTCAATAGGAAAAGGAATGTCTTTTTAATAGATGATGCCAGAATAATTAGATATTCCTATTTGAAAAATAGATCTCAAGCCCTTGACTCACACCAAAAATGAAAATCCATTTAAGATTGATCATCAAACTTTTCTTTATAACCCAGTAATTCCAGTACAAAGTCTTAACATACAGATATGGAAATATAAGTACACAATAAAACTGTACAATAGCAGTCATGGACCTTTATTAATAATAACACCAAATTGGAACTAGCCAAGGTGTTCATCAATAGAATAGTGAATAAAAACATAAAAATATATTCACACATTGGAGTAATAGATGGCAATAAAAAGGAATGGATTACTAACCCACGACATCATGAATGAATCTTAAAAGACATCATTCTGAATGACAGAAATCCTACACAAAAAAGTCTATACTATGAAATTTCATTTATATGAAAGCCCAAGACTAGGCAAAATTATCCATGGTGTGGAAAGTGAAACAGTTACTACCTTTGTAGGGCAGTAGCAATGACTTTCTAAGTTGATACTTAAGTTCAGTATCTTTATAGGAATTTGAGCTGCATGAGGGTATGCATATGTCAAAACTCATGTAGTCTAGAGACTTCTGCATTTCATTGTAGGTAAATTTTATTTAAAAAGGAAAATACCATAAGCAAATATTGAACTATAGATCATGACATAAATGATAAAATATTTGTGGGAGTGTATACAGATATTTCACTTGACTTTGAAATGCACCAAAAATAAGATGGCTCAACAGATGGATAGAGGTGGAAAAATAAAAATCTGATAAAGTAAATAGGAAAATGTTAATGATAGAGGCTGCATGGTGGGCATATGGGTGTTCTTTCAAAGTTGAATTTGTGTGCTTGAAGTTTTTCATAATAAAATGCTAGAAAGAAGAGGAAGCACCCAACTCCTTACATTTCCTAAGTTTGAATCTTGTAGAAGCCCCAGCTGTGCCAACCTAGGTCGAACCCTTCCTACAAGTAAGAGTATTGAGCCCAGCTGGCTTCCAAAGTTGTTAATTCAGACAAAAAGATTTCTTTCTTTCCATGGCCCTTTTCTTTTGCAAAATGAGTCAAAACACAATGGTTTTTTCTAGTATTTAAGCATTCTCTTATGCCTTCAAATTCACAAGAAGGATAATAAAGCTGAGAAACAAATGTATTCAGAATTTGACAAATGCCTTCTGTCAACACTAAGGGAGAACCAAGATCCTGAGATATTATGTACTTTGACAGAACTGGTCAATTATAGTTTTCAGAAGTAATAAATCTACAGTCGGTTAAAAAAAATTAGGTGTACATGGAGAGTTGGAGTTTAGTTCCAATCCACCCATTAATGCTCCTAGCTGAGCAACCTGCTTCTGGGAGATAAAAGTCTTTGTAAAAGACAGCGGCATAGGATCCGGAGAAGCTGATGGGAGGGCTGTAGGTAGAAATCAAAGTTAGGAGAGAAACAGGACACTGGAAGAGGAGTTGAGATCCAAAGTGATTTAGGTCACCACCAAGTTCACTTCAAAGCTCCTCTAACCCAACCTCCTGCTGGCATTGTTTTGGAGTCTTAGTATCACAGATTTTCCTGTTGAGTTCCAGGGTTGGGAACAGCCCAGTATATCGTCAATTAGACTTGTGTTCAGCTAGGTAGGTATGTTTACTGAAAGTCTTTCATATTAAGAAATGGCCAGATCAGAAGTAGAGTGTTTGAACAAGCTTCATGTCAATTTTCTTGTTTCAATCAGATTCAGTGGAGTCACGATGATAATGGAGTGAGGAATTTCTATTTACCGGGTTCCTACTGGGTGGAACTTGCTGTGTCATGTACTAAGTCCACAGTACCTCTAAGCCCTGAGAGGTATCAAGAATGCCAGTGTCACATACTGGGGCACCACAGCCCAGAGGAGATAGCGACTCACATCATCGAGCTGGTAAGTGGTGGGGTCGATATCTGAACCATGTTTTCCTGTCTCCAAAGTCCATGTTCTTCTAATTTCATCCTCTTCATGCTTCCTGTGTTATTCAGCTTTCACATTATATCTCTGTCCACTCATCTGAAGACTGGGGACTCAGGTGGTCTCACCATTTTAAAGCAACACCACCAGGAAGGTGATTCATAGTTACAGCAGTGAAGGCCACCTCAGGCATAAAACAGACCAGACTCATGCCCAGGAAGCCAACTGAGACAGGGTCTACCTGGAATGCAGGGTAGGACTCAGCCCCTCACCTCTAGTAAGTGCAAGATGCATCTTTTGCCCCAAAGACTAGGAGAAGAGCTAACATAGGGACTTCCTGGTTATGATGGGAATATTCCAGAAGGTCCACACCAGTGAAGTTAATTATCCCAGGAAGAGTCCTCCTCTCACACTGCCCACAGTTCTGCGGTTTAAATATACAGTGAGGCCCGGTGTGGTGGCGCATGGGAGGCTGAGACAGGAGGATCACAGGTTTGAGATCAGCCTTAGCAACCTGATGAGACATTATTTTAAAACAAAAAATAAAAAGGGCTAGGGGTGTAGCTTGGAGACAGAATGCCTCTGGGTCCAATCCCCTAATACCAAAATAAATAAATACATAAACAAAGAAACAGTGAGATGCAGGCCAAGAGCATGGTCATCAAACAGGCTGGGTATCACCCCCAGGTCAATCAGTCATTAACTGGGGGTTCCCCAAGTCATTAAGCCTAACTTGAATTAACCAACTAACATTCCTTTCAGTTTTTTACCATTGCTAAGATTCAATGACATTAGGGGTTTCCAACTTCACTTTTAAGTAAGCGTCTTTAGAAATGGATTCCCCTCAATTATGTTAACTAATTTATTTTCTTTTGTTCTCTTGTTTCTTTCTCTCTTTTTATTTATTTGTTAGTCTGTTTGTTTGTTTGTTTGTTTGTTTGTTTGTTTGTTTGTTTGTTTGTTTTGTGTGTGGTACTGGGGATTGAACCCAGGGGCATTCAACCTCTGAGCTACATCCCCAGCCCTATTTTATATTATTTTTTATGAGTCTCACTTAATTGCTGAGGCTGGCAGCAAACCTGTGATCCTCCTCTCAGCCTCCCAAGTACCAGAATTACAAGCATGCACCGCCACACCCAGTTGTGCTACCTAATTTCCAAAAGATATATGATATATGCTCACTCTTCAAACAAACTTCACCAAGCACAGTACTGGAGACATGGATGTTGGCAGGCAACTCACTCAGTGGAATGAATCCTGTTCCAAATTCTGCCCTCTCTGGGCACCTGCTCCATGTCAGGCACAAGGGCAGATGGTTTACTTGTATTATTTCACTAAAACTTCACAGCAGCTCTGCAAAGCTAATGTTACTATTCATATTTCATAATAATAGTAGAAACCAAGAGAATTTAACTTGCCTGGTTAATATATATCAGAATCCAGAATCAAGTCCAGATCTTACTCCAAGCCTAGTGTTCTTTCCAACATACCCTAAAGCCTTGCCTTTAGATCTGCAAACTCCAGCAGTTAGGAACTGTTGTTTAAAGGGTTAGTTTTCTTGACTTCCATAAGGCAAGTGATTACAGAAGATAAATCCACTGTGACAGTGGTTCATTAACTAGGGCTAATGCTACTTTTCAGGGAACATAGGGCAATGCCTGAAAACATTTTTGATTGCCACTACTGGGGAGATGCTACTGGTGGGTAGACACCAAGGGTGATGCTAAACATCCTACAATGCATAGGACAGCCCCACAACAAAAAAGCATATGATTTAAAATGTTAAGAACACCAAGGCTGAGCCAAATGTGGCAGCACACACCTGTAATCCCAGTACTTGGGAGGCTGAGACAGGAGGATTTCAGGTTTAAGGCCAGCCCCAGCAACTTAGCAAGGCTCTCAGCAACTTAGCAAGGCCCTATTTCAAAATAAAAAATAAAAAGGGCTGGGGGTGTAGCTCAGAGAAAAAAAAAAACAAAAAAGAGTACCAAGGCTGAAAAATCCTAAACTATGTTATATATAGAAAGAGAGGAGATGAGGAAAGAAAGAGATGGGAATGTATCTAAATTAATACTTAAAATTTTCTATAGCATGAGAGAAGATGATGTTCTTATCCAGACCCAGAAGAGATAAGAAGCATCAAGTTTGAGAACCATCATATATCATTGGTATTGCACAGTGTATACAACACTAATCAGCCATTGGACTTGTAGGTCCTACAGTCCAGATTTTGTCTGGGGAAAGGAAGAGAGGTAGAGTTTCAAAGCTGAAACCTGCCAGGGTGTGTTCTCAGCCTGCAGGCTGTGTGGCCTGAGGGTGAACTGGGAGAAGCAGCGCAGCGTGGACTCACTGCAGACAGCTGTGAGCCCAGGTGCAGGCGTACACGTGCTGCCCTCTTCCAAATGCCTGTAGCTGGTGCTCTGACCAATAAGACACGGGTTCATCTAAAAATGCTACCAAATACATTGGCATTATTTGTCTTTTTAATCAACAGATCCAATAATTAAATTACTAGTATGGAGAATGGCAGCTGGGGGTAGGGGGACTTCAGGACACTGACCGAAAAGCATTTTGAGAAGTATATAATCAAGTATATAATCAAGGCAGAGCCTGAGATTTCACTGGGCCCAACATGCAAACTACCACCAGCCTTGACCGATGGCTAGCTGTGTCAATTCTGTGGGAGAAAGTGCAGAGTTCATTTTAGTTGGTAGAGCCATTTTCCTCATTAATTCTGATCTCCATTAGGCTTTGGCATGATAAGCAGGGCCGGGTGCTCTGAATGGATAACCTTCCAGAATCTCAAGAGGATCCAAACGCCGTCCGCTGGGCTCAGCCCTTGACCTTGGCGGATGCATGTCACTTCTTTCCCCGTAGAGAAATGACCTTCCTGTCTGCTTCCTACCATTAGCCTTCATTTCCTAGGAATAAATGTGCCTGCCTCCCAACTTTATGGAGCTGAGACTGTAATTTAGAGATAGAAGAAAGGAGCTGGACGTGGAAATAATGCCCTCACATAAACTCCAGAGTAAAATGAATATGGTTGTTTTATAAAACACCTGAAACTTAATAACCCCATTTAAAGTGTTTCTAAAAAATCTTGATATTCATCTGCTGAACGTGCAAAGTGTTTGGGAAATGAACGGCTGCCAGCTACGTGTGCGCTGCATCCAGAGCCCGGTTCAGAGCCAGTGTCTGCATGGAGCCCTCGAGTGGACACACAGGTGCTTCCTCTGCACCTTTGGGGCCTTGTGGGAGTGTGGACAGTCACAGTCTGGGATCAGCTAGAACTGTCAAGTCCCAGCTGTGAGTCACACTTGCTAAGTGACATTCATCCTACTTAACTCTGCTGAGCCTCAGTTTTCTCCATGGTTGAATGGGGCTGATAGACCTATTTGCAGGACTTTTGTGAAAGTAGAAAGCATCCAGCCAAGCGTGGTGGTGCACGCTTGTAATCCTAGTACTTGGGAGGCTGAGACCGGAGGATCTGGGTTCGTAGCCAGCCTCAGCTACTTAGTGAGGCCCTCCGCAACTTCGTGAGACCCAGTTTCAAAATAAAGTATAAAAAAAAATAGGGCCGGGGATGTAGCTCGGAGGTAGAATGCCCCTGGGTTCAATCCCCGTACCACAAAATAAAATAAAAGAAAGCACCCATGAGCATTTAAATCAGTATCCTCAAGTCTTGTAGGAAGTCACCGTATCCATTCATATACAGAGAGAGTGACCAGAGCTTACCCACCGCACAGGGAGAGGGCAGCCAGGTGGCAACGCCATGGTCCTGAGTATTGCTGGAGCCAAAGAAGACACAGGTTTCACTACCAATTCTGTTTTTCATGGTTTTGGGGTTTTTTGTTGTTGTTGTTGTTATTGTTGGTTTTTTTGTTGGTTTTTTTTTTTGGTACTGGGGACTGAACCTAGGGGCATTCTATATCTGAGCTACACCTCCCCAGTCCTATTTTTTATTTTGTTTATGTTTGTTTGTGTGTTTTTACTTTTACTGGTGCATTTGACATAGGGTATAGTTAAATTGCTGAAGGCCTCACTAAGTTGCTGAGGCTGTCCTCAAACTTGCAATCCTCCTTTCTCAGCCTCCCAAGTACTGGGATTATAGTACTGGGATCCACCATGCCTGGATCACTGCCACTTCTTAACACCATATTTGTCTTTCTATTCCTTCCATGACCTCCCACGGGGTGACTTCCCAGTTGTTTTGACAGATGGCTCCAACCTGTGGCTGCTGTGCTGTCACTGCCCAGCTCTGCCTTGGTCTGAAGCAGTCTCCCTCCTTCATTGCTAAAGCTCAGCTCACACAAGGCTGCGTGTACAGCAGTGTTTACCAAGCGCTGGGATCAGGGCTTCTAGGTCTCCATCCTATTGACATTGGGGCAGAATAATTGTTTGTTCTGGGGCTGTCCTGTGCAATGTAGGATGTTTAGCAGCATCCCTGGCCTCCACCTGTGGATACAGTAGCACTCCTAACTGTAATCGTGGCACCCACAAATGTTTCCAGGCATCACCACATTTCTTGTGGAAGGCAAAAGTGTACCCACACTTTTCCCTTGAGAATTACTGCTGCAGAGGTACTTTGCAGAGAGGTAAGACTAGGGCATAAAAGAAAATACAAGTAGACAGCTCAAGGCCTTCTCTCTCCAGAGTCCCTGGGTGCTTCTAGCTATCTCTCTCCTTGACCTTTTCTCTTTTGTGAGCCCCATTCCCTCATCTCACTCCCCTTGGGTCTATTGCTTTATTCTATAGAGTAATTTAGCTATTTCTTAACCTCAGCCTACTCTCACCTAGTTAAACACATATTTTATAACCACCAATCCCAACAAAGGGCTTTCCTATAAAAGAAAGGCTCTTTTCTTCCTTAATAGAATTCTTGCACAGTTGTAAGCAGCAGAGTTAGTCTGCCTTCAGTCTAAACATGGCACCCCTTTCTACCACCAACAAATGGGAACCACTGCGGACCATGCTTGACACGGAGTAGACACTCTAGAGATCATGGCTGCTAACTCCATGACTATTGTCATGTCCCTAGCAGTGGTAATGCATGTCCATTGGCTTTCTCAGTATCCCAGCGGATGCCCTTAGAAGACAAACCTACTCAGTTCTCCTTGACGCTGGAATTGGTGTGTGACAGTTAATTAAGAGCACACCTTCTTCTACCCCTGCTTCACTGAGAATCATGGGGAAATAGCTTCCAGGAATAAAAAAGTGTCTTCTGCTTAATACAGAAAGTTATATACCCAGTTCCTATTGAGGATCTGGGGAAGTGTGTGTGTGTGTGTGTGTGTGTGTGTGTGTGTGTGTGTGTGTGTGTGTAGGATGAGGAGGAGCTGGGGAACAGAGAGGCACAGATTGGAGTGTAGCAAGGTTAGATCAGAGGAACCCATGCTAGCAATTAAACAAGGAAGGGGTTTAACCCCCATTGCACCTCCAAAGAAGGCCGGTCCCCTCTGTTGTCACAGCTCAGGGAAGCCAGCCAGGCACAGACTGCTGAGGTCCTGGCTTTGTTTTAAGGCCTCATTGTTCTTGCCTTGTAGTTTCCAGCCTCAGAGGTTTAAGTGTCTCCCCTTGCCAGTAACATTTCCCCTGGTACGTATGTCCTTTTCCCTTTGACTTCTCTAGATTGCTTCCTCCCAGTCCTCAAGGTGAAAAAACACAGTGTCCGTGTCCCCGTACTGGCCAACAGCCTCAACCTGGGTGATATCCAAGCATGGCCCAGATAGATCAAGCTGCATGCCAGGTATTCCACATGGAGACCTGTGACATCACACTTGCCTGGTCACAGGTCCTCAAATGACAGATCTGGGAGGGGACAAAGGAAGCATTTAATTCTACCTACTCATTTAACAGGTGATGGAATAAGTATTAAGAGCGGTATTGGGATTTACCAATGACATGCGGATAGTTAGTAGGGCGAGGACTTGAACGCAAGGCCTTTTAATCCTGATCCACAGTGTAACAGTTTTCTGTACTCTTCATTCCACTTTGGAAGCCAAGCTCTCTCCTTACTCTGGGATAATTTTATCTGAGGCTGCAGCCTCCTTGAGAGGTACTTTAGTAGGGTGTCCTAAGGGCCCCAAATGGTGTTTGAGGTCTTTAGAACTTTGATCATGCTGGGAGTCACTCCAACATGTCACCAATTCCAGCAAAGTCTCTTTCAGCCAGCACGGCTACTGGAGCCAAGACATTTCTGTATGATGCCAGCGTTGCTGTTAGCCAATTACTGGACACTCCACCTCGCCTTACACCAAAAGGTGTGCTTCTGAATAACTGTACATACGCATTACTGTATATCATATATGCTCTGGATCCACATCTCCTTGAAGTGAATTTTCCTCACCATGGCTGCAGGTCTGATGGAGAGAAATCCACAGCCAGCACAGAAAGGTTTTTTTTTCCTTCCTCTTTTTTTTTAATGAAATCACATTTTCTCATTTACTTCTGTTATAATTCCCATGAAGCATTAATGCCTCTTTATTTCTGATTGGCCTTTAATTGATGGTGGCTTTTAACACTTTGGCTTTATGGTTTTCTACGCTCTTTCCCTAAAATAAGCAGTTTGTGATCTATCAGGGCACATTATAATATCCAAGAAGGGAGGCTGCTGGGGGGAGCCTATTATACAGTGACTGCTATTTAAACATAACACTGGGCTGATCCCTGGGTAAGCCAATGACTCATTATGTTAAAAAATTATTGCTTTTTAATTGATCAGAAAGGTAACTGTGGATTCTTTTCTTTCTCTCTCAGGCTTCCTTGGGGGGCATTATAGAAGACTGGGAACAATCCATAGAGTTCATTCAGTAATCCAGATTTGACTCTGCAGATAATTTGCTTTGCCATGTAGAACAAATCCTTCAACCTCTCTGTACCTCAATATCCCCATCTATGAAATGGAATTGTCATGACAATCAAATGACTGCATGTCTCCCCACCCCACACACATGCCTCTGTCTTTTCTTTCTCAGGGCCACTAACTTCCCAGGCTAGTGGAGCCAGAGGTAGGCAGTTTAAGGACAAGATGTTTCTAGCCCAACTGCTGCCCTATCCCCAGCTCTAGCTGATGGCCCCACTCTGTGACCCATCCAGGGCCATCAGGGTCAGTCTGCCTCCCCTGGTATGTGTCTGTCTCCCTGTGAGTGGTCCTGTGCCCCTGCTCTGGCATTAGTGCCAAAGCCCTTGCTGAACCCAAACATAAAGAGAGAGTTTCTAGGTCCTGACTTTTGCACACACCTACCAGCCCAAATGGGAAAGAGCCAGCAAGAAGGTAAAAGGCTTAAGAACAACTTTCCTATTTGAAGTTTCTCCTTCTCTGGCAAAACTTAGGAAACTGCATGACCTTTGAGACACATCTGCCTGGGTTAAGTTCTGACTTCCCTACAGGTGATCTTGGCATGTGCCTTAATTTCTTTGCAGCTGAAGCTCCCTTCTGAAAAACAAATACCTCCTGCGGCTCTTGTGAGTAATACATAAGTTTTACATGCAAAGGTCTTACTGTGGAACATATTAAAGACTCAGGAAATGTAGGTCTATGACTATGACTACTAGTCCTGCATCATCATCCTTATTAATGTTCTCAAGTTCCACTTCACTCCCCCACCCCTTTCCCCACAATCCCTCTAGCCACATATCATACACTCTATCCGGAGAATACCCAACATTTGGAGCTCCAGCCTAACGCCTACCTCCAGACAGATGTATTAGCCTGAACTAAGTGACTATATATATAAAAAATTTATAAAATTGTTTCTAACCTACAAAACTGAAACTTTCATATAGTTTGATCTAATAGATGCCTACTATCTCTGTTCTGAATGAGGAGATATAAACAAAGCTACCATGCTAGCCTTCCAGGAGAGAAAATGTTAAAATAATTTTAAAGCAATTTCAATCCAGTTGGACAGAGCTATGGAAGCATGTCTTTTGCAGCTTCCCTAGTAAGGAAGGAGTGGGGACCTAGGAAAAAGAGTCCCTCTGGGGTGTGGGGGAGAGCCTCAGAGCCCACCTCAATGATGTGAGGCGAGACTAGGAATGAGGGATGAACCCTCCTCCAGGCACCTTGGTGCACAGGCAGAGTCTCAGATGGGATTTGGTCCAGAACAAAGTAGTTAGCACTTTGGCTTCCAAAGAATGAAGGGGAGGATTATTTTTAAATTGTGCGACAGAGAACAAGAGAATCTGTTCTCAGGACAGCTAAGCTGTACCCTTGAGAGAGACCTTCTGATTGACTTGGGGCAGGTGGGCAGGGCTGCCTTCTCAGCCTCCTAACTCAACTCCTTTGAAGCCTTGCTCAGATCTACTCTTCTCCCAGCAAGCCCTGGCCTGCCTCCCTCCCCTATCTTAACACCTCATTAGCACCCTGCCAGCAAGGAAATCTATTTAAACAGCACTTGCTGACACAGCAAGCCTTCCCCCTTCCCCTGAGGATTCTCTTTCATTCCCCTTCTGGTGGCAGAGCTGGGTATGGGGACCTGATCAGCTGGATTCCAAGATGTATGGCCTCGGACCTTGCTCTGCCCAAGCCCTGCCTGCCCACTGTCTCTCATGTCTGCCAGCAGTGGGGGAAGGGGCAGGAGGCTCTCCTTCAATCAGGCTGCATATGATCCTAACAATCCCGATTTCCTTCTTGGCTTTGGCTCCTCACAAAGACACAGAAAGACCACTTCCTTCTCAGTATGCTGCTAAAGGGCTATAGTGATGTCCATCCCATCAGCAAAAACCATTCTCCCCACCGTAAGTAGCTGCGTTTTAGGAGTTGCTGAAATGCAGTAAACATGGTCACAGAGACATCATTATCCATGGACTCTTTCCATGGAACATTTCTTTGATATGTTTATCCAAATGTCTTTAACAAATATATATATTACACACCTACAAGATAAAAGAAACAGTTTTGGGGTGCTCTGTTTCTCTTGTCATGGGAAGTACCAGGACTGCTGGGTTAGATGGGCACTGACAAGTGTTCACACAGATAGGGCACTGACCTGACAAAAGAAAGAAACCCTGTAATCTTAGGACAGTTAAAAATTTTGGAGCATTTGTACACCTGCTGGTGGATGACAGGAAAGAGAAGAATACAACCAGGGGAATTGGTGCTTCTTGAAAGATTTCCAATTTCTGGTCCTATTTGGCATCCTTTAGCAATATTGGAGTATGGACCATGTGATAGACTTCTGCAACCTGCTCAGTCATACCCCCCCCACCCGCCAAGTGAAATGCCAGCACCTGCTCAAGGGTCAAGGATAGGCAGCTATAATTTGTAACACAGCTGACTCTACCAGGACTACCAGCTAACAAGGGCAGTCCTTCCAGAGAATTGGCATGGAAAAACGAGCTGAGACAAATAGAATTCTTTTTGTCCAAGTTGGCCACACAGAAAGGCAGAACACCTAGTAACAGCAAACGTGATGAAAGGAAGTAAGGAAACATAATTGGATGTAGATGAGCCAAATTTATGAGCAACCAGAATGATGAGCAGGCAAAGGAAGCTGCGGGGAGAAAGGAGCAGCTCCCCAAAGAGGAGCAGAGGTGCAGCAAGAAAAGAAAAGAGAGGGTGAGGAGGGAAGAGAGGAGATGCTCCGCAGCAGCCCCATGGGCTAGAAAGTTGAAGGAAGAAATAAAAAGAGCAAGAGAGAGACAACGTAAGGCTGTTCCGTCTATGGTAACTCCTCAGTTCCTCACCCAGTCCTATTAACATGTACTTTGACAACAAGCCCCCTTTTCTGAAGTCACTTGAACATTGTTCCTAACAACTAGAAGGCACCAGCTACGCAAGACAGCTAGAAGATGAGCATATCATTCCTCAGTACTGAGATGTAAATGGAAAATTACAGGAAATAGTCAGTCCTCTCCCACAGTCCCCCATCTGAGACCCTCAGGCCAGCTATGTTTTAGGAGACTGAATTTCAGATTCCAAGGAGAGAATGCATATATCTATTGCCCATGTCACAGCACCCTGGGCAGGGTCTGGGGCAGCACCTGTAATCAAATACATATATTTTCCTACAGTGAAACATATAAATATTCACACTAAATGAATAGCCCCATGTCAGACGAGGTCAACTTTTGCAGCCAACTGAGTTCGGATCAGGTCTGGGTTTGCTGCCAATTAAGTTATGAAAAAAAGTTTCCATTTTCTGAGCTCTTTGGATTTCAGAATTGCAGATAAGGCATTGTGGACTTGTGCTAGGTGCCAGGAATCTATCCACATTGCTCTACTGCTGTCTAGGCCTTTCTTTAAAACAAAATCAAGGAAGCCCCGTTGATGCTTGCATGGGACTTGGAGGTGTTGCCCACACAGGAGGCAGCTGCAGGGCAATGGGGTGCGGCTAACACCCCTGCTGGCAGCACAGACAACTGGCTGCCCATCCATGTGTACTCATCCACTCTAACCTTCCTGCAGAGCCCTGATTCCTTTCACAAGTTTCAGCAAATCCAGCCCCCAAGGGAGCTGGCCAGAGTCACTGGTCCTGTGCCAAAGGACCTCATTAGCCCTGCCTCCTGTGGGACCCCGGGCCCTCCTGGAGCGGCTTCGCCTTCCCTGGCTCCCAAGGCAATTGTCCCATTAGGTTTACTCTCCTGTGTGCATCTCCTAAGGGGTGAGGGCCTCACTGGGCATGTAGCTCTTCCCTAGCTGGCTCTTTGATCCTGAACCTTATGGGAGGAGACTGAGGTCCTTCTGGTTTGTTCTGATGGGGGAGTAGTGGTTGAGACAGCAAGATCTGCAGATTCATCTGGTTTCAACAGACAGTGAGCACTTCTCCCTGTGAAGTCCTGTTCTAGACAGTTCAGGAAGTACAGACAAAGCAGACACAGTTACTGTCCTGAAGGGGGTGGGGAGGGAAGTAGGACCACCTCCAACAGTTTGCAAGTACCAGATGATGTGCATGCATTAACACAGATGGTACCCATGACATTCGGGGGAGCTCAGTGGCTCTTCTGATGCTACAGGGGAGACTTGAGCAATGGAAGGGCTCCCTTTCTAGGAGACCAGAACCATAGAGCTGGAAGAACAACCTCAAAACCAAAATCCCCACGCACACAGGTAGAATTATATAGGTATTTTCTCTCATTTAAAATGTCCCTATGGCTGGGCGTGGTAGCACACGCCTATAATGTTAGTACTTGGGAGGATGAGACAGGAGGATTGCATGTTCGAGGACAACCTCAGCAATTTAGCAAGACCCTCAGCAATTACACCCTGTATTAAAATTAAACAAAAAGGGCTGGGGTTGTCACTCAGAGGTAGGATACCCCTGGGTTCAATCTCTAGTACCAATAAGTAAATGAATGAAATGTTCCTATAACTAAGACCTGAAACCATAAAACTAATATAAATTAAACAAAATAGGGCTGGGGGTTCAGCTCAGAGGTAGAATGCCTCCGAGTTCATTACCCAATACCAAAAAACAAAAAGAGTATAAAGCTATAGTTCCGTAGAATGAACAAGCCTAGAGGTCTAATGTACAACATGAGGACTATAGTTAATATTATTGTATTGTACACTGGAATTTTTCTATGAGAATAGCTTTTTGGTACTCTTACCATAAAATAAAATAAATAAAGACGGAACAGAAAGAACAAGAAGAAGAAGAAAAAGAAAAAAGAACAGTGCTATAATGTGAGAATGGTGGGTATGTTAACTCATTTGACCATAGTAATCATTTCTCTATGTGTATCAAAATATCAAAAAATGCAATTTGAAAATAAGCAAATATAAATAAATAAAATATCACCACACCTATGTTTCATATGAGTGTCTTCCTGGGCTTATGAGGTAGTTAGGAATGTAATTGTTATTTTGTATATTATATCATAAAATAATAATATATAGATATATAATATGACATATTATGTAACTATGCATTATAAAATATTAAATACATTCCATTTTATGTATAAGAAAATCAAAGTGTCAGGTAAAAAAAATACTTTCCCAGGGTCAATAGCATGTTCAAAGTTGACATTTTGGATGGATATGCCTAAGAACCAGAATTGTTCAAATGACCCAGTTGTTCAGTATGTGTGTGTGTGTGTGTGTGTGTGTGTGTGTGTGTGTGTGTGTTGCAAAAGGCTGGGGACAGAATGGGAGGATGCATTAACCCTGACTGGAAATTGGATTAAGATTGATCAGGATGAGACTGTGAAGTAAAGGGTTTGAACTAAGTAAGTTGTTTTTATTTCAGCACTCACTCACTTGACCCTCTTGTGTGCCTGCCTGTCAGAAACACAATTATTTTTAAGACTCTGACTCTGCTCTCAAGGAGCTTGAAGGAAAGCAGGTAGGAGGACTCTTGCCTAAACCCCTATAGAGCAGAAGCATGTCATCTTGCTTTCCTATAAGTCCCTGTGACTGCATTGAGCTACATGAAAATTTAGCAAACATCTAGCAGAATGTTCAACAAGGCTTGGGGGGAATAAATGAATGAATGAATGAATGAATGAATGAGTAAAAGTGTGGTTGAATCCTTAGTCCATGGCCAAGCCCCATAGGTTGCCCAACTTCTGAGTTCTGTGTTCCCTGGCTGGTGACCTTGGCGTTGCAGCTCAGAACTGCCCTGGACCTCAGTTCCAACTCGAAGTCAGATAGGAAGGGCCTAAAGAGCTCCAAGGCAGCCTGTTCTAATAAGCAGGGCTCCCCCTTCCCTCAGACACCAAGCGCCAACTCCATCACTTACAGCTCACATATGGACATTTCATTTCTGCCTGGTAATTATACTCCCTGGACTCAAACATAGCTCATTATTACCAGCTGTCCACTGGGGCCAGAGTTTCGTCCTTAGCTTTAGTCTAAGTTCTAGATTTTGGTGTGTTTGAGATGCTAACTTCCTGGACAGTTTTGGATTGGTTGGGTGAGTGTCTTGGTCTGCATTTTCCAGAGAAATAAAACCAATGAGACAGATAGATGATAGAAGATAGAAAGATAGATAGATAGAGGATTTGTTAAAAAAAAATTGGCTTACAGAATTATGGAGACAAAAAGTTTCCATAAGAAGCCATGTGCAAGCTAGAGAAACTGGAAATTAATGGCATGGCTCAGTCTAAGCCCCAAAGCCGCAGACCCAGGGAAGCAAATACTATAATTCTCAGTTCAAGGCCAAAGACCTCAGAACCTGGAGGGGTGGGAAGGGGGGCTGTTGGTGCAAGTTCTGGGGCACAACAGCTGGAGAACCTGAGTCTGATGTTCGACTGCAGGAGAAGAAGGCTTTCTCTGCTTCAGGAGGGAGAGAGAGAATGCGTGAACTGGCTTTTCCTTTGCCATTTTGTTCTATCAGGCTCCTGGGCTGATAGGATGCAGCTGCCCACATTGGGTGAGGGTGGATCTTCTTTGCTAGCTCTTACTAATTCAGATGCAAATCTATTCCAGAAATATCCTCATAGGCACATCTGGAAATCACACTTCCCCTGCCCAGTCGAGGTAACACCTAAAACTAACCGTCAAGGTGTGTCTCCTCACAGCGCGGGCTACCCTTCTGCTGTGATCTCATAAACCCTCGGCTGGCCGTTTCCCTGCGCCACCTGTTTTCCATCAATGTTCCCTCCAGGTAGCTCTTCCTGGTGACCTTCTTCCCAATACCCAGAGCTGTGCCAGACCTGGTGGGCAGCTCAGCCTACTTGCAGGTCTCAAGCCTACCCCAAGGAATATATTCCATTGCGATTGGCCCGGCCATGCCTGGCCTCGTTACTGGGTACGGCAGGCAGGGATTACTGGGGACTGAGGCAGCTTTGAGGGAAGTGGCACCAGAAGGCACTGACTGAGGCCTGCAAAGTGGCCTAGAGCCCAGTTGGCCGACGTTGGCTCAATGGGCCAGAGCAGGGAAGTCCAGAGCAGCATCAAATTAGGTCACTGGCATGAAAGCAAAGCAGAGCAGAACAGCAGGGTTGGTTCATCCATCGACCAGGGACAGGCGACCCTGGCCAAGGTTACCAGATGTGGCTCCAGCCTGGAAGTGTCATTTCTCCTGGGCTTACCAGTGTGGCCCCGGCCCAAAGGAAGGCTGGGACTGTGGGGAGGGAAGTGTGGAGGCTGACAGTGTGCTGAATCATTACCCAGGCAGAAGCAGCTGCCTCCCAGCCAGCTCCCAGGGCTTGTCCCCGGGATGGCTTAGAGAAGGGCAGCAGGAGTCAGGCCTCTGTCCAGAGCCAGCTGCTGCTCACTCTGCCAGAGGCTAGGACTGGGGCAGCTCCCCCAAGCCTGTCAGCCTCCCAGGTATTACCACCTGATGAGAGGAAGCTTCCAGAAGCAATGTGGAGAGGGAAGAGAACTCAGCCTGCTGGGCCTGTGCAGAAGGGAGCAGCTTGTAGGTATGGCTCTTCCTATGTCTCCCCTTCCCCCTCCCCCTCAGGTGCTCTTGGAGGTTGGAGGACATCGGGGAGAGTCTTGCCTGTACCCCCATTCCTTTCCAATCCATTGTTATGGAATACACAGTGCCCACTTTCCTCACAATCTTCCCTTTGGACCCTCAGGATCTTATGCCGGAAGTCGAAGTAAAGTTATTCTTCCCTGTGGCTCCTTTTTTTTTTTTTACCTTTCTGATTCTTCTCTAAGTAATGAGGAGGCCTCCAACTCAATGATCCTAAAGTGGGGTGTAAGATGGTTCATTTAAAACTTCAATATGAGCCGGGCATGGTGGCGCACGCTTGTAATCCCAGTACTTTGGGAGGCGGAGACCAGAGGATCCGGGTTCAAGGCCAGCCTCAGCTCGTGCTCTCTCTCTCTCTCTCTCTCTCTCTCTCTACCTAGTGAGGCCCTCTGCAACTTCGTGAGACCCGGTTTCAAAATAAAGTATAAAAAATAGGGCCGGGGGTGTTACGCGGAGGTAAAATGCCCCTGGGTTCAATCCCCGGTACCGCAAAAAAAAAAAACCTTCAATATGATTTTATAATATATATATATATATATATATATATATATAATATATATATACACATAATATGTTTTATTATCTGTGAATATATATGGATCTGTGGTAGTGCTTTGTAGGTGTTTTGCAAATTAATACACATATGTTTGTTCAACTGATAAGAGTATGCAATAAAAGAAAAACCAAAAACACCTGTTCTTGGTGATAGCAAAAGGTCAATATAGGTAAAATGTGGAAAAGAAATGAAAAATAAAAGATAAATAGTTCAAGGTTCTGTTTTCATTAATTTTATACATATTGCCTATGAAGACTGAACATTTTCTTATAGCAGAAGTAAAATACTATAACTTCTGACACAGTCTGAGTCATTATTAAATCATCTTAAAAAGTACCCCTAAGCAGGGCATGGTAGCACATGCCAGTACTTAGGAGGCTGAGACAACAGGATCACAGATTCGAGGTCAGCATCAGCAATTTAGAGAGACCTTCAGTAAATTAGCATGACCCTGTTTCAAAAATTTAAAAAATTAAAAATAATAAAAATAATCTCAGTACTTGGAAGACTGAGACAGGAGGATCGCAGGTTCATGGCCAGCCTCAGCAATTTAGTGAGACACTGTTTCAAAATAAAAAATAAAACAGGGCTGGTATGTAGCTCAGAGGTAGAATGCTCTTGGGTTCAATCCCCAGTAACACACACACACACACACAAAGGAAAATAAAAAATAAAAAGTAAAGTAGGGCTGAGAGAGTAGCTCAGAGGTGGTATGCTCCCGGGCTCAATCCCCAGTAGCCCAGGGGTCCCCGTGGGGGCTACATTGATCCTGCAATCTATACCGGGAGAGTAAAGGACAAAGGAAGAAACTTTTGCAAAATACCTGACTTGCAGGTTTTGCTTTATTTTTGTTTTTGTTTTTTAAAGAATTCTTCTGTGTTTCTGTGAAGGCTCTCACTTTAATGTGAAAACTACCTCAGGATTTGTGGGTGTGGATGTGTATAAACCTAATGCACAGCATTAGTTCATGGCTTATGGGAAGACACGCCTGAGGTGCATGGAATTGTGTGCACTTTTATACCTGGAGTTGCTGGTCCAGAATGCCCTGGCAGTTGCAGAGCAGAGCTGAGTGCCCTGCAGGAACCCCAGCATGACCTCGGGCATGAACATGAGTGGCTCCCCCACCGCCTTTCTTCCTCCATCTCAATGTTCCTCCACATCACATTAAGACCCGGAGGCCTCTCATCAGGGAAAGAAGAATACAATTTTCTTATTGTACAATCCATTTCATTCCCAGCTGCAGGATTAAATTTATTCTTTTCTGAAGTGTTGTCTGTGTGTATAAATCATTTAAGTTTATATGTTTTCGTTGCCGTGGCAACTGCGTGGCTAATTGAATTCCAGAGTGTCTTTCTTGATTTCAAAGCCATGATAAAGAGCCAGAGTACTTAAGGGTGGGAGTTGGAACCGAGGCAGAAGAGGTGGGAGGAGGCAAAATCAACATGACACATTCTTCAACTGAGATCTCAGAACAAACCTGTCCCTCTGACAGGCCAACCAAGAACAGAGGGGCAGCCAGCAACCAAGAATCCCTCTAAAATGAACAGTTAATGAATGGTGGCCTCAGTTCATTTTCAGAAGCATCTATATCTTTTGACCTGGAGCTTTGTTGCCTCCTCTTCCATCCTGCCTACCTGACTCTCTCTGCCAAGGGCATGGGCTATATCTTTTCACACTTAGGGCACCTTTCCAATAAAAGTTTCCTGGATTGATGGATGGATAGATAGATGATGGACAGGTGAATAAATGGATGGATGGATGATGGATGAATGGATGAATGCATGGATGGGTGGATGGATGGATAAAGATGACCAGAAGCAAGGCAAAAATAATTTGGCATTTGTTAAGAGATTATCCAATGCTAGGCATAGCATCACAAACTCAAAGCAACTGTGATAAGTAGGTGTGATCATTCCTTTTTTATAGATGAGGAAACTTCGGACTTAAGCTTAGGGAACTTGTCTAAAGACCCTGTAGTCAACTGGCAGTTGCGAGATATATCCAAGTCTATGAAATTCCAAAGCCCATACATATTCTACACTTCCAACTATATCCTACTACCTCCCCAAGTGAGAATAAATAGATGGTTGAATGAATGGATGTATAGGTAGATGGGTAGATGGATGAGTTGATGGGCTTTTCTCTTTCCCTTCTGCCTCAAAATTCTTTCTATATGTATGTAATTGAATAATTTAGAGAGAAAATGTCTTTGTGTTTCCCTAAAACACAGTTTAACCTTTCAATGTATAAATTTATTTCTTCCTAAATTTGAAGATAATTTTTTTACTACATCTTCAAAGAATATTTCCATTTTACTCATTGAATTATCTTCTCAAATACATCAATTGATCTGAGTTGAGTTACATTTAACATCCATTCTGCCTACCTTTAACATCTCCTGTCTCTGCTTGCATGAAACTCCTTTTCTTTGTACCCACAGCCCTCCTCTGTGTGATTAATTTTATTTTCAGCCATGTCCCTTATGTTCCTTGCTATTACTTATTAGTCCTGAAAGGATACTGTTGCTGGTCTTCAATTTGCTTCCTTAACTCCTTTAGATCATGTACTTTCTCTTTCAGTCTGCTGTTTGTCATCTGATTGCAAATCTCATTTTATTAAATTCGTATCATTATTCTATTCTATATATCCAAATACTCTTAAAGATTTTCTTCTCTCTCTCTTTTCTCTTTTGTAGACTTGGTTCTCCGAATGTGTTTTGAATGTTGTTTTCCTTCCTTTTAATTATCTGTCTGTATAAATATCATTCATTCATTTCTCTTTATTTAATAGTATATATTATAGAAAAAATATATATTCCATATTATGTTGTATTAATAACATTAGATTATAAATGAGCCCTGATTGCATTAATAGTTTTACAAGAAGGGAAAAAGAGACCCAAGTTAACAAGTTAGCAATCTTGCTGTCTCGCCATTTGATATCCGATACCACCTTGGGACTCTGCAAAAGACCACACCAACAAGCATGACCTCATCAGAGGCAGCTACATGATCTTGAACTTACCAACCTTCAAAACCATAAGCTGAATAACCCTTTTTCTCTTTATAAATTACCCAGTCTATGATACTCAGTTATAGCCACAGAAAACATACTAAGAGGTGTATATTCATCTTTGCCTCATTTTACTAGTTCTTTGTTAACATGAGCAGTTAGGTCTAGATCTTCTATTTGTTCTCATACAGTGTGGGTGAATTGTCTTTGACATTCTGCCCAGCTTAACTGAAACAAATTTCTCAGCGGGAGTTTCGGGGTTGAATATGTGTGCCATCAATATTTCTGTAGTCTGACAAAATACAAGGAGAAAAGAGGAACTGCCCAGTGAGGACTGGGATTTTGGAGGACTTGGCTGTGTGCAAATGTCTCTCAATAGACTATTTGTCTGATATTCCAGCCATGAACTGGACATACCCGAAGTGTGCTTGGATCTGTCCCCAGACAGAGTGGAGCCGTGGGACCAAGGGAAGCCTAGTGAGCTTTTCTTCCTTGGATGAGAACCTCATGAAGTAAGCACTCCAAGGTCCTTCTGCACTCAAAGATCTGCCCTTAGCCTCCCTGCACGCGCTGGGCCATTTCTCTGCAAATCTCAGCATTTTATTCAATTGACATTAGCCCTTCAGCATCTCCCAGGCAAAGGGGAGGAATAAGAACCATAGCAACTCCACCACAGTTTTGTTATAGCTACAGTTTTCTGAAGCTTATGGCATGAGGCTGTACCCCAGTCCCTATTTGTTTTCTGCTAGCAAATCATTTTCAGATTCCCTTTTTTTATGGGGAAATTCTCCACCTACGTTTAACTCCACCATTTTTATGCAGAAACCATCTCCTGGTTTATGATTCCTTTAAGCATCATAACAGCCTTGGATTTAGGTGACCTGTGAGCCTGGGTGTGAAACCCAGCTCCATTCCTTAGGACAGCGATTCTCAACTGGAGCCAATTCTGACAATATCAAAGGACGTCTTTATTGCCGTGACTAGGGTGTGCCGGCATCTTGTGGGTTGAAGAAAGAATGCTGTGCCATGTTACAATGACCCAGTCTGATGCCAGATCACATGCTTACAGGACAGCTACCCACAACAGAGAATTATCTAGTTCAAGTCAGGCGTGGTGACGCATGTCTGTAATCCCAGTACTTGGAAGGCTGAGACAGGAGGATCACAGGTTCAAGTCCACCCTCAGCAATTTAGCAAGGTCTTCTGCAACCCAGTTTCAAAATAAAATTAAAAATGTCTGGGGGTATAGCTTGGAGCAAGAATGCCCTGGTTTCAATCTCCAATACCTAACGAAAAATTTTTAAAAAATGAAATATCTAGTCCAAAGTGCCCAGGTTGAGAAGCCCTATCTTACTCGCTGTGTGGATTTCAGCAGGTTTTAAAACTTTCTGAATTTTAGCAATTTTGTCCTTAAAATGACAGAGCTTTAAAGTTAAGAATAGGCAATAGTATAATGATAGTCTTCATTTTTATCATCAATATTCTTATTAGTAGTAAAACGGTAATTCTTTGAAAAGCTGTATGCATGTAAGCAATGGCCTCACCTATTCTGATCTTCAATTATTGCAGACAAAGTTAAAGTTACTCTGGGAGCAGGTCTTTTGCTGACTCCTGCTGTTTCATCTGTTTTTGTTGTTTCTTGTTGCTTTACCTTATACTGTCCCCCCTTTTTAATTTTGAAACAGGGAATCACTAATTTGCTAAGGGCCTCACTAAGTTGCTGAGGCTGATCTCAAACCTGTGATCCTCCTGTCTCAGCCTCCCAAGTACTGGGATTACAGGTGTGCACCACTGTGCCTGCCACTGTCCCTTTTTATTTATTTATTTATTTTGGTGGTACTGAGGATTTAACCCAGGGGCGCTCTACCTCTGAACTATACCCCCAGCCCTATTTTTTTAAATTTTGAAACAGGGTCTTACTAAGTTGCAGAGGGCCTCACTAAATTGCTGAGGCTGGCTGCAAAACTGATCCTCCTGTCTTAGCCTCCTAAGTACTAGGATTACAAGTGTTTGCCACCATTACTGGCTACTGTCCCTTTTTAAAGTGGGTCCTTGGCTTCTTATACAAGGAGCATCATCCTTTTTCTTTTTTGTCTTGTCACTAGTATGTGTTTTGCTTGCCTCTTTTTACATAGATACCTCATGCTACACACATGCTCCGAACAGTATTTAGATAAATTGTGAAAGAAGGCCAACTTCCAGTACCATGGCCAAAGGATTTAATCTGGTCTTTAGATCAGAGGAGCCATAGTAATGATTCTGACCTTGATGTTGTGAAGTGAAAGACTATATGCTTTCCCTTGTCTTATTGGTAGAGAGTAACCTCAGTTCAAATATGACCAGCATTGGTTGCCTGCTGCCCCTTTAGGCTAATAGTACAGAATATCATCTAGTCATGCTCCTCTATTATGACCAGTAACTGGATGGTGTAAGACACTTGCCCAAGAATAGGAGAGTTGGCCACTGAGGCAGTCACACTTTTCAGAGTTTTATCCTTGTTCTCAGTCTCATGGCAATATGACCATGACTTGGGGCTTGGGATAAAGCTTCTACCCCTGACCCATGAAGATTCTGCAAGGGAGGGGAATGATAACCCTGGCCTTGGAGTCTGTTTTTCTGTACAAGTCACTTAACCAGCTCAGGCCTTCCTGGCCAGAGAAGTCTCTTAGAAAGCTATAATGTCTGCACAATGATGTGCATGTACATATGTGTCTGCAAGTCCTCATGAGTCTATGAAAGCAGCAAAACATATAGGAAATAGCATAAACTTTGGAGTCAGATGAACCTAGGTTCATGTTTCACCTCTGCCATTTACTAGCTGGGACCCATCAGGCAAATTAATTAACCCATTGAGATTCAATTTTTCCATTTGTAAAATGTGAGCAATAAAGTCCACCCTTAGGTGGACAAAGCAAGCATGGTAGCTTCCGCTCCTCTCCTCTCTGTATCTTTCTATTGCTCAGATTTTGACAGCGGGACAAACTTTGACTTTTATAAAATATGTTCTAGTTTTGAAGCTCTGGGAGCGGTTATTATTCCTAGATCTATTAGTGGCTTCCAGTGACCTTCTCCTGGTGTGACAGTCAGAGACAAATAGCTGTGACCAGGCTGGAGGAAACCAGGGAGAGATGGATTAAATTTGGTCAATGCTTGGAAAAGTATGGAAGCTGGGGTTTTCTTTTATTGTATGATTTAATGAATCTCAAAAGGGCTTGGCCTTGTGAGACACAAATCAATAATGCAATGTCAGTGCTGTCATTGGCCCGCCAGCCCACCTCCATACAGAGAAAGCCTCCCAGAGAATACCCCAGCCTGTTCAGGAGGCATTTCATTCTTAGTAAGAGGGGTGGGCCATGGAGACCACTCCCAAGCAGATGATGATGATGAAGAAGAAGTTGATGGCGATGATGGTGATGATGGTAATGATGGTGGTAACGGTGATGATGGTGATGATGTTGACTACGGCCACAGTGATAATAGTGATGATGAGGATGAGGATGAGGATGATAAATGATTCCTGCCATTTATTCAGGTCTATTAAGTACAAAACCTTGCACTACACACTTTTGGGCATCTCTGAACAGGACCCTATACTACAAAACAGACCAGAGATATGACCATATGTCTTTTACATAAGAGAAAATTGAGACGCTGAGAAGTTAAACGACTCGCCACGGTCCCCAGTTGGCTAATGGATAAGGAAGACATTGAGAGAATGAGAGCTATTATCCTTCCTAGTTGTTTGGGGAACAAAGTGGTGCTGAAGAAATCAGTTTTCCTTGGGAAACAATCCTCAGAGGGAGTACCAAGTAGAAACGAAATTTGCTGTGTAGTTAGACCGACAAAGGCTTGAAATTTGTCCCTGCTTTGTACTTGTTTTGTGTTGTTTGGAAAGGAAATGAATGAGACTGAGCCTCTCCACGCCTCAGCTTCCTCATCTGGAAAAGGAAAGATAAAGACACATAGCTCACAAGGGCAGTTATGATGACTCATCAGGTCTATTGAGATGCCCTCTACTGCACAGAGGTGCTTAATAAATGGTAGTTTCCTTCTCAGAAACCCAGATGAGGGGCCAGAGCAGGGAAAGCTAGGCGTTGAGGTCTTACCAGCTTTATGGCATCCAGACAGCAGAAATTAGGGTAATACAGTTGTCTGGCAGTAAAACTGAGAGGATTCTCAGTAGTGGTGGATGGTATTGAAAAGGGGAAAAAAACCCACTAGTAACATGATAGAAAATGGCCTCATGTCCCTGGAGAAAATGTAAAATTCCTATGAGAGATATTCAGCCATGTAAAAAATGAAAGAAAGAAAGAAAGAAAGAAGAAAGAAAGAAAGAAAGAAAGAAAGAAAGAAAGAAAGAAAGAAAGAAAATCACCATTTGTCTCATAAAAAATTTCTGATCAGTCATTTCTGGATGGAAGACTCTACATTATTAGGGCAAGTGGTAGGGGGGACACCATCGTAACTCTCCCAGTGTCTTTTGGGCAACCCTTAATGTCTCCTGATTATGAGAATGGCTTCACCCCTACTCCACTGATTATGCTGACATGATGGAAACTTAAATATGGTGGTGGTGTGGGATCACCTAAAGATTAGTGAGTCCAACTCTCTTCCCTCTTCACGCACCTAAGCTTCATCCCAGGGTTGAAGACTAGTTGTCATTGGTTCCACCTGTGGACTAGAAAAGGAGGAAGAAGGAGGACACATGATCATCATCCAGGCAGGAACTGGCATGCCTTACTCTACCCCTCCAGATCTCTTTCAAGTGCTCAGAATGATTTTGACTCTGAGTTACTCTTTGCCATTCATTTCCACTGGTTCTGAATCCCAAGCGATATCCATCATAGGTGACCATATCTCTAACCTGTAGGCAGGTGTCTGCCATGAGGGACAAAAGGTCACCATAAAGTCCTCTCATTATGGGGGTGTCAGGCTACAAGCAAGGACTGTGAGCCCAGCTTGTCCCCAAAGAGGACAGAGTCCCTGATGAGCATGTCATCAATAAATACCAGAGCAGATGCCATGAAATTCCAATCAGAAGAATTTATAATGTGAAGTCAGATATTATATAGTGAGAAATAAATAAACAGAAATTGTCAGTCAAACTCCTGGCAGCTGGGTCCAGCATCAGAGGCAGTAAATGAACTAACTCCATAAATCATATTTATGATCAGCCTCATTGCGCATAACTCTGCCAGAGGGGCTTTCCATTATGTAGCAGGAGACAGTGGCTTGTTGCATCTCGCAGAGAAGGGGAATGAGTGGGGCCAGTGTGTCCGGGGAGCAGTGACTTAGGGGTATCAGACCGAGATTGAGATGTTGAGCTGTCCTCTAGGTCAGTATGTGCATAAAGGGCTTGGGAGAGGGGTTCTGGCTTCCTGCCTGGAGGAAAATTCAGGAGAAAGTCAAGGCTTCCAATGAATTCTGATAAGGTGTATCTCAAAACCCTAGCATTTACCATGCACAGCCCAAGGGCATGAGTAAGATCTTGGCTTTGTTCTGAGGGAAGCCCAGGGGAGTCTCTTTATCAAACACAGTTCTCTTAGCCATCATTCAAGTCATTGACAGAAATCCTGTCCTCCTTTGCCCTTTGCATCTCATGCCTGGCTCTTACGAAGCTGCAGAGTATTCTATTCACTATAGGATCCTGAGTGTGCAGGGGAGGGCTCGTAAAACCCTTCATATCTTCAGATTCTATCTAGCACATTCTGCTATTTCCTCCTATGAGTGTGCCTAAATTGATTGTATGATGAATGAATGAATGCATGAATGAATATGCTAAACAGATACATCTTCCAAAATGCATATATTTTCTTTCCTGGTATTCTGCTTGCTTGTTGTTCTTCTTGTTTTTTGTTCTCATGCTAAAGCCTTCATCATAGTCTTGGGCAGGAGGTACAGAGTGATGGTCATGTGTATTGTCCCCACTGCTGGGTTCAAACTCAGGTTCTGCCTCAATTGACAGGGTCATCTTGGACAAGTTATCTAAAGGCATGATTCGCACATCTGAGGCATGATTAGCACATTTAAACAATGGAACCCGGCATGGCACATACTTGTAATCCCAGTACTTGGGAGGCTGAGACAGGAGGATTGCAGGTTTGAGGCCAGCCTCAGCTACTAAGTGAGACACTATTTCAAAATAAAGAATAAAAAATACGGCTGGGGGTGTAGCTCGAAGGTAGAATGCCCCAGCTTCCATCCCCAGTGCTGCAAATAAATGAATAAACAAACAAACAAACAATGGGGAGGCATACTATCAGTATCTGATCCTGCTGCAATAATTAACTCACCCATATAGAACATGTAGCAGAGAACTTGGTGAATAATGACTTTTCACTTAAATATGGATGTTTGTATCCTAGCACCTTCCCCCTTCTGTGATCTCTTTCTATTATATCTCAGTATTTGTCAGCTAAGGCTATTTGAGCTCAAAAGACAAAAAGGATGTTCTCAAAATTCTTAGGAGGAAAGGACTATGGCCAGGAAATTGTAGAAATCAGCTGAGTTAATCCAAGGATCTGGCTTCTCCTGAGTCATGGGCATCTGACAATGATCCACTGTCAGAAGATAGCTTCATCCCTCAAACCCTCCACAGTACAGCATCCAGCTTTCCCTAGTAAGATGGAGCCCCCTATACAACTGTCCAAGGAAGCCACCTCTCCCTGCTTAACTGTCTTAAAGCCATTTTCGGGCTCTTACAGCTCATCAGCAAAAGTGGCAAGCAGGGCAGTAATTAGACCCTCTGTGGAGTCTTGCTCTGGTGATTTGAATAATTCAGAACATTGGTGATGTGGGGAAAGAGAGGCTAGAATAGAACATCTCCCTGGTTAATAGCCAAGTAACCTTGAGAGTCCCAACAGCAGCAAAACATGGCATGGCTCCCCACTGCACCTTGAAATAAGAGGGCAATGTGTCCTGAGAGGATCCCATAGTATGCCTGGGGGCTCACTCCTGTATCTGTTCAAGATCTACACCAAGGATGAGCCCCACCTTGGATGTGAACTTTCAGGTTAATTTGCATCTCCATCCTGCATCAGTACCTTCCTGGTACTCCTGATCGCAGCACCCTCACAGCCTCGAGGTTCAGTCTCAGGAATGGCCATTTGCTATGTCAGAATTATCTCCATGAGATCATTGCTTCTTTGTGCTGCCACTGGGGTGTTGATATTTTAGGACCATGTTGTCTTAGTAAGATAATTTTACCAGTCATGCCCTCCAGCATTGGAAGATGCTTTCATTTGGAAGGTTGTCCTTGTTTTTTTTTTTACCTGAGAATTCTGACTATAGGTAAGTAGTTGAATAAAATTAACGATCAAGGAGCTCCCAGACTTAGAAGTCCCTGACCTTATTCAGTCCTTGGGTTGTGATTCCAAAAAAGTGACAAATAGTGAGTCCCTAAGGCATGAGGACATTCTAAAGTGAAGGTCCCCCCCAATGCTGGTGGCCTTTGTGTGGAGTAGGAAGGACTCTTCAGAAGGATGAGGTGGAGGGTATCAAGTATGTGGGATGGGACCAGCAGCCTAAACCACACTTCAGTCACCTGCCATCGGTGGACTAGACCATGAAAAGGTCAGCCTTCTAGACAAGGCTGTGGAGGGCTTTGAGAAATGTCTGTGTTTGCCTTCAGGAAACCCGATCCTGCTATAGACACTGTCCTAGGCAGCCACCCCTGCAAAGACAGCCACATGCTGGGGAGAAGAGACAGTTCCATATAACTTCTACGTTGTGAAGTTGTTCAGAATGTTGGATCCTGAGTGTTTCCATGGGTGAGGTTCAAGGACCAACTTAATGGGGCCGCAAATGACCCGAGCCTCAGAGAATGAGGAATCTAGTACAACTCAATGAATTTCCATTTTAAATATGCGTGTGCTCTTATCACTCCACAGAAAAATTAGCTTGTTCCTTGACAAACTTAATCCAAGTTCTACTTACATCAAAAGGGTTTTATGTACTGGTGGTGACTTGTGTCCCAGGCTTACAAGGTGTCTACCTTATGACCTTGTCATTTATGTGAGGATATGATAAGAGCCAGGTGAAAAGGATGATGGGACCATTGAAAAACAGAAGTTCCGTTCCTTAGGTGTGACCCCATCTTCCCCAGGGACATAACATTGGAAAAGTGTTTGGTTTCTTCCACTCAGATCCATAGGGATTAACTCTGTGTGTGTGTGTGTGTGTGTGTGTGTGTGTGTGTGTGTGTGTGTGTTACACACCCAGCCCCTTTTATTTTTCATTTTGAAAGAGAGTCTTGCTAAGTTGCTGAGGGTCTCACTAAGTTGCTGAGGCTGCCTTTGAACCTGTGATCCTTCTTTCTCAGCTTCCCAAGGACTGGGATCACAGGCATGAGCCACCATGCTCAGCTAGCTATGTGTTTTATAAAAAGTGGTATCTACAGGTAATCTGGGGAGGAAGACATTTCAATACATGGAGAGAAGGTATTTCTATTGTTGCCTAATACCCAAATGTGGAGTTGTAACTTGATTCTCAGCAACGATCTTTGAAGGGACATGTACTTACAGATAAGCTGCAAGTTTATCATAAGTTTATCATAAGGTGCAGCTGAGCAACTGGTGTGAAAAGGACTGAAGAACGGGACTCTTAGATTTGCTGAATTTGATTCCTCTTTTAATACTGTCTGATGTTGTGTGGTGAGATTTAAAAGCTAAGCTTCTCAACTGGGGCAACTCCCCCCACCCCAGGGGGCATGTGGAAATGTTTGGAGACATTTTTGATCATCACACACTATAGAGGGCTGCTAATGCAGCTAATAAAGATGCATTTACCAAAATATCATATGATGAGTCAGGCATGGTGGCATATACCTATAATCCCAGTACTTGGGAGGCTGAAACAGGAGGATTTCAGGTTCAAGGCCAGCCTCAGTAACTTATTATTATTTTTTCTTTTTTTTGTGTGTGTGTGGTACCAGGAATTGAACCCAGGGGCATTCTACCTCTGAGCTCTATTTTTTATCCTTTATTTTGAAACTGGGTCTCACAAAGTGGCGGAGGGCCTCACTAAGTAGCTGAGGCTGGCCGCGAACCTGGATCCTCCGGTCTGCGCCTCCCAAGTACTGGGATTACAAGCATGCACCACCACGCCTGGCTCAGCCTCAGTAACTTAGTGAGACCCTCAGGAACTTAGCAGGACCCTATTTCTAAGTAAAAAATAACTTGAAAAATAGGGCTGGGTGGTGGTATAGCTCAGAAATAGAATGCCCCTGGGTTCAATCCCCAGTACCAAATAAATAAAATTATATGATGCACAGGACAGCCCCCCACAGAAAAGAATGATGTAGTCCCAAATGTAACCAGTGTCAAAGTGGAGAAACCCCGTTTTACAACATTCCATGTCTCCGTTGAATCCCCTGGAGTTGAACTGCTCGCTATGCTCTTTGCCTCTCCTCCACACCATTGTTTTCAAAAACCCATCAATACTTTTGAAAGAAATTAATGAAAATAAGTCTTGAAGCATCATTATAGAAAACACACTATATGAAATAAAGGAGAAAAAATATGTAGAGAGAGGAAGAGAAATTTGAAAGAGAAAAGAGAGGAAAGGAACTTCAAAGTAATTAGGCTAAAGAATCATAAAATCTTTGGGGTAAAGGATATACAGGAGACTATATTTCATTCCATCTTGAAAACTCACTTAAATCTTGTAACTAGGAAGTTGAATAGAAAAAATATGAAATAACAGGACATCATTATGACACAGAGCTGGAGGTATTCAATCCTCTTGGTCCCTGTCTCGAATCATAAATGCATGCATGTACTTCTTGAAATCTTCATTTCAACCCAATAGTCAACCAATGGGCTATCTTAAAAATCATCCAAGCTATTTTTATCCTCAGACAAGTAGTATTCCAGTTCTCAAGATGACACTAGATCCAATGATCTTTGCATGCATTTGGACTTGGCCAAAATTCAGCCTTTCTTTAAATTAAACACACTCCCCTACCACACAATGAATCCAAATAAACCAAGGGCATTGTTGTTTTATACTTTATTTGAGAAGAGACCCTACATAAACTATGTCAGGAAGATACAGGTCTACACACGATTTTGTCAATCAATAAATGGAGTTGTTAACATAACATCGAAGATATGATACTATGAAGAAGACAGACATATGACCAAGGAGTATTTACACCTCTCACATATGATATATTTATACTGGAGATGGGTATATACATATATACATGTACATGTGCATATACATACATATGTCCATACATACACACACATATATACATATATATGTATAAAATGTTTTTAAACAAAAACCAAGAAAAGAGTTTGCCTTCTTGTAGCAACTGACCATTTGAAAGTGAAGAATGGTTGGTTCTCATTAGTGTCAAGGTGTTAAATCTCCGCCCCCACATTGAACTCCAACACCCATAGATTCTGATGGAGACACATGTTTGCCTTGGGATGGAAGTGTGAGGGTGAAGACTGGGGTGCTGGTTTGGGGCCGAGAGTGAAGGACACGCACAATGGGAGAAATGACCTTTGGTGATACCATTAAATCATCCTTTTGTATTAAACATAAATTCTTAATACAGTTTAAAAAAATAATTTTCTGTTTTCTTTTGAAGTTGAGGAGGAAGGAAGGGTAGGTAGGGCATAGAGAAAGGGTGGGCACTAGCCTTTGCAACAAATACTTTCATGTCAACTGAGAACATATCCCATCCCCATTACCCTGGGGCCATCTTACCATGTTACTGTTTTTTGGCATAAAGGACACCTTCCCATAAGAGTTTTATTTAGATCATAAACCTCTTCTCCAGAGACAAATGTAGTCATCATTTTAACTAGATTGATTCTCCAAGCCTTGCCAGGGTGTAAATAAAGTTAACATAGCCAATGGATTCGTTTTTCATAAAGGAAAAGAATGGAAGAAGCAGTACCTCAAGGAAGAGGTACTGTTCGTTAAACCCATCTTACTAAAACTGCAGTCATTTATATTAAAACCATGAGATCCAAATGATAGGAATCGAGCATGACCAGCATTTTTCAGTAGCCTGGGGGAAAAAAACAAACAAGCAGCATGAAGGAATGTTTCTATGATAAAACAGAACTGAGGAATAATTGATTGAGATTAAAATAAATGACATAAGACCTAGTTGAACACACCTCAACTCTCCTTCTGTCAAGGTCTTCACCAATTAATAATGACTTGGCAATACTAAACCCATTGTTAAATTTTCCCCAAGACAAGATGCATTGCTTGTCCTAAACTCTAAGAGTAGATTAGCTCGGGATGGGAAATAGGTATGCACACATATCATGTGTCCCATATGCCACACGCATCATTGTTCAGCAGTCGCCATAATCCAACTGACTCTTCTGATTGCCACTATATTTATACAAACATTGGGAATACACACAAACACGTGGGATCAGACAAGATATAATCACTTTACAGATATTTAGTACAGAAAGCTTAGGGATAGGGGGTTGGAAATCAGTTACAACAGCACCCAAACTTCATTTGCAGAATTCCTCTCTGAGAACATAATATCCTACTAGTGCACTGAAGTAGGTACCAGCTGATTTTCCAGATATTGAAAGTTTGCTGCCCAAGATCAGCCTAAAGATAAAGGGACATGTAATGTCCAGTAGGAAACAAATCAGTGTATATCATTTACACGGCAATAAATCCTTCATTTCCCTTGAAATAAGATATGTAAAGTAGCACTTAGTTTAATACAAGTTTTGTTCTGCTTTAGACCTAGCTGTAAAAAGCCATTCATGCAAAAAATTACCTCCAGTTTTAGCTGGATATTTAAAGGACACTTCTCCTGAAAACAAGTCCCTTTCACTTAGGGAAGGGAAAAAATATCCCACTCAGGACAGACAGTGCTGGCCCAGAGTGGAAAATACAAGACTTTGGTGTTTGTAGGGCATTTGCCTTAAGAACCCAGAAGTAGTACTGAGCTCACCTCTAAAGAGGTATAGGGCTAGAAGTGCCCTTGAAAATTTTAGGAATTTTCCAGAAAAAAAGTACTGAGAACCTTTATAGGATTTGATTTTCTGGCCTATTCTCTCTGTGGTTCCAATTGGCACCGCCTGTACGTCCAAATGTGCCTGCTCTCCTCTGGTCTTGGACCAACTTTGCACCAGCCACCAGATCATTTGTTCCACTAACAGTGACTTTGCTGCTCCCTCCTTTCTGTTCTGAGGGGAAATTCTCTTGCGAGACTTTCCTATAGCTGTTGGTCCTTCCTGTACATATCCTTTCTAAACTCAAGAAGACAAGGAATGGTGGGAGATGAGCTTTATCTCAGACCCACTCCAAGGTTAGCCATCACAGCTCCGTTGAACTTGCTTCTCTGAGACATGACTCCGGCCTGCTTCTACCAACTCATTTACCCTTGACAGGAAGCCCTTGGTCTTCCACCACTAAATGTGTGAAGTATGATAAGCAATAATGAATGGGGAAAGGAAGTGAGAGAGAGGGCATGGTGGAGCATTCAAAGCCTTGGATGGTCCAGAAGTAGGCGAAATGGAGCTTATATAACATCTGTGAAGAAGACAATGTTTAAGATGAAACTTGCAGGTACTGTCTTGCCTTCCCAGCACAAGACTCATCCTGACATGAGCGGAGAGGATGCTGCTGATTGGTCAAGAGAAGAAATGCTGCCTCTAAGATGACATCTGTGTTTCATTGTGGCATATGAAAACTGGCAAATCACAAGGCAAAGTGACAGCATTTTCTTTTGCTACCTGGTTTGCTCAGTGTAACCCTTCGGTCTGGCCTGAAGAAGGCCATAAGGACCTATTTCCATTCCATTCCTATTTCTATTTCCATTCCAACTGGGATGATTTAAGGCAGCAATAGTTGCTGACAGTACTCAGGGTTAAAAAAGTACACGCTGAGATTCACAGCCACATCCCTCCCCAAGTTTCCAAAATTCCTAATGATGGCATCACTGGACCCAGCACTGTCTTCAAAGCCCATAGCTTCTGCTCCACTACTGTGCCTCCCTATGCACACCAAGGCAAACACATACTCATGCATTGTGGGAAATGTGCAGAAATTGTAAAAAGAAAGTGATTGGCAATAAACAGTCTTCCATCTGGGAGTTTACAAGTCGAGGGTGACTTATAATGAGTTTTGCAGGGGATCCTGCTCCAACGTATGCCCTCCACTGAGATCTAACCATCTTTCCAGTCCTCTGAGCCAGGAGACCTAGATGTGTTAATCCAAACCGTACTGTTTGTTAGCAGGTCAAGAGCATGACACAAACAGCTAAGCCAGGCTTGGGAAAAAATAAAAGTTATGCCAGGTTTGGGAATAAATAAAAGATGTAAGCACCTAAACTTAAGAATAAAGTGTTCCAATTAGAGCCTCCGTGGATAAGAAGTAAAGGGAAAACTCCAGCCCTACCCTGTCTGGAAATTCAATCAGGATAGCAGGCTTTGGTTCAAAGGAAGGGGGGGGGGGGCGTTTGCTGTCCCTGGTGCTGAAAGCAGATAAACAGGAATCACTGCACAATTTACACTCTGGGATGGGCAAAGCCAGAAATTCTGCCTGTTAAACTGAAAAGGCTCTCAGCAGAGGCTGAACCAAGCTGACAGGACTCAAAACACAGTCCAAAAGTCTCTTTTTTGTACTATTTCCAAACAAAATAGCCCCAGGGCGACTCTAGTTTCCCTGTGGGTCAGAATTAATGCATTGCCAAAAATATGGATGGGGTAGCTAACCCAAACCACCTCCCCATCCGGGCCCTGCTGGCATATTCTCTCATGCAGATCAAGAACCCTGTGCCCTTAAAAAAGAAGCCTATAAACAGATGCAGCACTAATTCTCCAGATGTTGCCTACTGACTTTTTTTTCCCTGATACCAATTGAAAATATAGGGTTGATTTGGTTTGCTATGACTGAATGTTTCTGAAGGAGATGTTTAGATAAAACTTTCCCTTGTACTGAAACATGGGCCTCTGAATTCCTCTCCAGCCCTGATTTTATTGTCACATTCTGAGAAACTAAGCAGAGCTTTTACTATGCTCAAGAGAAAGTCTAAACTCATAAGCAAGTGTTTCCTACGTGCTTCCTAACCCCCCCAAAGATGTGTGCATGCACACACACACACACACACACACACACACACACACACACACATACACACACACACCACCTATACACACAATCTGAAGAAGTAAAACCATCTTGAAAAAAGAGCATGATTCTTCTCCAAACAGTACACAGATCCCTGCCAGACAGAATAGCACTGCTGTTTCTCTTACATTCAAAGTGAGAATTTTCTTGCCCCAACTTGCTTTCTCTTCATTTTAATTTAAGAATCCCCTTGAGCTAACCTACTGTGGTCCAGAAACAAAATCAAGAATGTCCTTGATGCTGTGGGACATCAGAAAAATAACATGAACCATTTTGGGTTGCCTCCAACTCCAAGGGGCTTTGGGGAATCTTTGCTTTTGGATGCAAACTGTAATCAATCTTCTCCAGCTTTGGAAAGGAAATATCCCAATGGCCCCCCTAAAGAAACCTAAACTTTCAGAAAGGGGAAAGAAAACCAGCATTTAAATAGGTTCTTGTTGTTCCTGCAACATATTAGATCAAACTTCCCATATCCACTAAGTTATTTTTCAAATAATATGTCTGGGATCCTTAACTAATGGGTCTTGTTTCTGGGGCATTACACAGTGAAGCAGCTTGTTTGAGACAGGCCTTAACACTGCTATGAAGGAGCCCATCTCCTCTAGATTATCAGAATAAATTATGAACCATCACCCTGAACCAGCATACCTTCGCCAGTTTCAAACAATAATTTAAAAATATAACCCAATTTGGATTCTCATTCCAAATAAAGTTGGGATGCTATGTCTGTTGGATGAATACAGGGGAAAAATCACCCCCATAGAGGTCCAGAACAGAACTGTTGCTTTCTGATATAAGAAAAAAAAAAAAACATTGAGCCCAAGGTAAAAGAGAAGCTGAGACAGTCTGAACTTGAGTAAAACATTTATGAATTTCTCTGGATTTTGGATACTCAGCTTTATTTTTATTTCTCTCTAGAGTGGTCAAAATCGTTTAAAAAAAGAAAAAAAACATGCACAGCATTTTGTCAGCTACATCACACCTGATAGCTACTTGGAAATGGAAGGAAAATAACATTTGAAAGATTTACCTGCCAACTAGTCACCATTGCAAGGTATTTAAAATAGTGGCTGGCATCACCAATACCAATGCCTGGGATCTGTTATGGGCTGTAAATGACGTCACTGCTGTAACCTTGGCGATCTGGCCTCAGGCTTTATTGTCAGGAGTTTCATTTGCAGTCAGAGGCATCCCTAGCAGGAATTCTGCTCGCACCTATTTGTTGTGCTCAGGGCTATTAGGAGTGGGGTCTGGCATTTAGTCTTCACTGGAGCAGCTCTTTCCGTTTAAGGCTGTTCCTCTGCATGAACCACTGGCCCGACAATGCTTCAAGGTCATTATCACTTCGGGCGCTTCCTGCAAGATTGGTTTCACCACCCAATTTATAGAGGAAGCTGCATACAGTGGTAGGTTACAAAGCAATATGTTGAAATCTACAGAACCTCATAAAAGCAACAATGAGTGGCAAGGAGTGAAAGGGAGAAGGAGGTGCCATTCTGCTGCAAAGTGTTCAGGGTTCTGAGCCTGAAAATAAAGTTGACCAACAGTTCCCTTCCAATGCCAGAGCCAGATGGATAAATCTCCCCCTCTCTGTTTGTATGCTTGTATTTTTAAGGCATTTTCCATCTCTAGATGCTCAGTGGTAATTCAAAGGGAAAGAATGCTAATGATAAAACCTCTACAAACCAGATACCAGGAAGCATTTAAGGAAAGTGGACCTCAGTACACAGCACATTTCAGAAGTAGCTCTGAGCTCAGCACCTGGCTAGCAAGACTGTGTGCACCATTTACTACCCAAGGAGCGTGTTCCACCTGAGTGTGAGGCCATAGACAGCCCTCGAAGCTACGCTCCGTCTAGTGCTCCTAATAACCCTCTATGGCAGGCAGGAGACTGTTACAGTGCTCTTTTGTGGAGTAGGAAACTGAGGTACAGAAGAGACAATATTTTCTTAAGGTCACTCAGCAAGAAATAGGAGCTCCAAGACCTCTGCCTCCTAGTCCCATTACTTCCCCACCACTTTCGATCTGTCTTGCCACTTAACCAGAGACAGCATTTAAAATAGAACTAAAGTCGTTCCTAAAGAAATAAAAGTGAAAAATTAGAAATCCCACTGAATAAGCATTAGTGGGGACCAAGAAAAGAAAAATATTAAACTCTCCCCAGAATTATGGGGGGATGATATTTTTTAAAAAATAGGGGTTGGGTCAAACATAATGAATTTGTTTTGAATAGTAAATACTGATTTGTGTTTTCAGACCCATTGAAGGGACTGAGTTGAAGCATCAATTGATACAAAATGATTTGGAGAATAGATCTGGTCTCCCTGCTCCTCCATGACTTCTGTCCCTTCATTATTCCCTAGCATGTTGAGTTCAATTTTGTCCTTAAGGTAAAAGATGGTACCTTTCTAGTACCATCACTGTAAATATCTCAATTAATTGAAAAAATATTTTCTCCCACCCCTCAAGATTTGGAAGCTGCTCCAAATCTGTGTGACAATATTATATCCACTCCATTAAATAGATAAACACTTGGCTGGTATGTGGAGTTCTTAGTCCATATATAGAGAGATATAGTAGACCCACACTCACCAGGGCATAGAAAAAAATAAAACCACAGTTTACCATTTATCAGTATATTTAACAGACAGAAAACAAGACAGAGAAATCTGAAGGAAAGCAGACTTGCAGGAAGGCTCACCTTTCCTAACCAAGCCGAAGGATGAGATGACTTCAAAAGTAGAGACTGAGACATCATAATAGGTTGTTGTCCCAGAGTCTCTTGTGCAAAAGCAGCTGATGAGGCACTAATGAGGAGCTAATCACTTGGTCCATGGAGCTGGAAAGAGACTGATGGATGGCTGGGAGGACACGCTTGTTTTCTTCATCAGAAACCAAAGTCGCAAACTTGGGTGATGCTCAGGCTGGGGAAGAAAGAGATGAGAGAGAAGAGCCAGAGAAAGCCTGAGTTCTGAGACAGAACTCAGCCTTGAAGGTGGGGGTGCTGGCAGCAGGGGACAGACAGAAAGAGTTCAGAGTTTGGAGAGCACCCAAGGGAGTGCTGCAAGAGATCAGCTGAACATAAGACAGAAGTGACTCTGACGCAACTGAGTGGGGATGCTTGCAAACGTATTCTAGGGGGAACCTTGATATGATATACTTCATTGGTAACTGAGCAATGGATAAGAAATAGATCTGCTCTCCCCACTGTGATCCGAGAAGGGGCTGCCAGCTACCCACTTTGAAGTACGGACATTCCCACCATGTCCTAGATAATTGAGGCAACGTATGCACAGACACCCAGCTAAGCTACCCCCAACCTAGCCCGCTCACTTCTAGCCCACTGTTATTCCCATGCCCTTGCTAACCCTCTCCCTTCATGCTGCAATTCCATTGGAATGTTTGAGTTTTACATTTGACTAATTGTTTCAGCCAAAAGATAGGTCCAACAGCCTGCTTAAAGTAAATCACACTTATCTTTGCATAAAGCATTTATTACGCAGGCACAAATTCAGTGTCATTTCCCTCCAGAAAATAAATTAATTAAATAAAATCTGAATAAAGGCTCAGTTTGCTTTTCACTTCTGCGATAAAATAAAATGAAGTAAAATAAAATATAAAAATAAGAAGAAAAAAAGTAGCCCTGACTTAAAATATGAAGATTTTGAGAAAGTCAAGATTTTTGTCTCCCCCCAAAAAGCCCTAATTTTTTACACAATCCAAAGTGCAGAAAGTCCAAGACTGTGTGTTGATAATAAAAATAAAGGTGAGTTACAGCTAGGTTTAAGAAACCACATATGGGCTGTGCACACTTATTTGCACAAGCATGCACATCGAGATCAATGGAAGCAACGCAAATGGGACACCATGGTTTGCATACCAATAGAATTATGGAAGCATTTGCATGCATGTGTGCACAAATATATGCACATAAACAAGTATCACAGTATAAATAATAAAAAGATGAATGTAGCTTGTAATATGTGAATTTGTGAATCTAGAACATAATAATTGCTTTTAAATACAGTCATGAAGATTTCCTCTGTATGATTGCCACAGTACTCAGTGCAGAAATCTATTTTCCCAGTCAATAAGCACAATGTCCTTGGCTGGAAACTTTCAATTCTTCCAAAGAAATATCTAAGAATATACAAGAAGACTCCTGTTCCTCACATTAAAGACAAGAGGCAAAGTAGGAAAAACAATTTGAACGGGTATCAGAATCAGTAACACTGCAAAGAAATTTGTTCTCTAAAATTTTGGGTGAAATATTCTAAAATCCTGAGGTAAGTTTCCAAGAATGTCTGTGATCATGTTGAGCAACTCCACAGAGTCTGAAGGTGGCTGAGACTAACCTGTAGGGCTTCTCTCCAAACTTTTGATCTACGTAAGGGCCCACGTTTGCAGAGAAGTTGCAATCTCTGCTTTCAAGTTGTGTCTGGCTGCTGCACCCCAATGTGGCATCACATGGTGAGTTAGAAAGGGTTTGCTTCATTCTGGAGCCTACCATCAAGGAGAGAGCTCACAAGCCATGCTTAGAGGACAGCTGCATCCTTTGCCCCAAGCAGAGAAAAGGGAATTGGGGCTGTGCCTATTATAAGAGCCAAAAAAAAAAGAAAAGAAAATCGCCTTCACAGAGGACAAGTCCTTTGTCCATCAGAATCCACTCGGCCCACCTGGCTGCTCTCATGACCTTGTTGCATCTGAATATAGAAGACCTGAAGTGCTGAGGGTCCAGAGCAGGGTGAAGTGACTCAGGGCATTCTAATTCTCTATAAGTCATCTCACCACTTTGTGAAGCATCGAGATATGCTGCAAAATGGTTTGTCATCAACAGAGTGGGTTTCATGCCTTGCAGTCCCCTCAGGGGAAAACCAATATCATGACAACGACTTTCACTCTGACCAAGCAGCAAACTCGGCTCAGCACCGTGGTCAGAGAAAAGTCAAAAGCTCCCTGTCTTAGGGTTGGACACCACCTTGGCTCCTCTGCTCCTGGAGGCTACAAGTTCATGGACCGTGAGAGCTGTGGGTGGGGAAGGGAGAGAGGGGTTGCTGTGGGTGGGCCACCAAGGGCTCCAGATGGGATTTACCGAGATATACCACATGCATCTCAATGAGCTTTGCAGTAAAATTCACTGCACAGAGGTTAATCTAGATGTCAACATTGTCTGACAGCACTGAAATTACTCCAGGGCAGGGCTCCTTCAGAAGTCTTAATATAACAGTCAATTCCATCCTGCCTGCAGGAAATGAAAGTTTTCTGCTTTGTGTGCCGAATCATTCAGCACCAATTTTCTCGCCGTTTGAAGTCCAAACTGTTTGTGGTCCTGGGATTCACCCTGTATTAAGACTCTCATGGTATCTGAGAAGCTGGTTGTCTGTCCCATAGAAGCAGGAGGATAGGAGTCAAAAAGAAAAGGGAAATTTAAAAAAGAAAGAAAAGAAAATCTTTTTTACTGAAATTGTCTTCTCTACTACAGACATCAGACATCGGATCACCTGGGCCAGGTTCATTTATTTCCAGAGGTAGATCCTGATGCATCAGGTAAATCCAGGTAGCTGTTAATGGAGATGGAACATGGACAGATCTCCAAGGGGGTGGGGGTGGATTGATTATGTCCTATCATTTAACATATTAGATTTTTAAAATGTAAACTCCACAAACTCTCCTTGAATGAAAGAATAATTATCAGACTTAGACTTCAGACTTCACATTTCTCATTGACTTTAGGGAATGTTGCAACCAAAAGAATGTCAGAGTACCCAGTGGCTGGCTGGGCTCAAGCCACATCTGGCCTTGCAGAAAGGATTTCTCCATTTCTGAGCACCTAAAATGAGAAGTAACTAAATCCTCTCATAAGAAAACAAACCAAAATGCAAGACTTGAGTGCCTAGGTGCTTCTCGGAAATAGATGTTCAATAGGCCTTTCCCTGTCTATGTTATCTTGATACATCTTCTGTTAGAATCTTCTAGCTTTGTTGACTAGAAGTATCTCTTGCAGGCTCTGAGCTTGGAAGATGGTACTGCACACAAAGAAGTATATTCCTGGGTGGTTAGGAAACATTAGTAAAATGTACTGTCCTGACTCAGTATGAAAGGGAGAGAGGCTAGCTCACTGGCTGAAGACATCACTCCCTACTGCGAATATCAAACCAGGCCTTGTCTTAAACTTGGAACTTAGTAGTTCACTGAAAAGGAAGGGGAAATCTGAATTTCATTACTTTCATCAAGAATTCCAAGTACACCAAAGAAGCCCCCAGTCTTTACAGATCTCAAAGAAAATTGTCTGTGTTGGTACATTGAGACTTGGGCCAGAGACATTTCTTGTTGCAAAGTATAAAACTATACCCAATTTAAAAAAAATGTTTGGGGAAAATGAAGCAGAGAGCCTGTTAGAAGCCAAGATTCAGGTCCTTAGAGTAGAGCAGCCCATGCTTAGAGCAAAAGTCCTAACACCCAATGCACACACACACACACACACACACAAATATTCACAGCACCTACCACAGTCAGCAATGCCTTTCTGAAAGTGATCAATCATCGACATTTCACAATTTCTGTCCTGTCCCTCCTGGGGGACATTTCATCTGCAGTCCTGGTGACTTCAATACCAACCTCCAAATAAAATGTAGCAAAAGTGGCTCCTGTGTGGTTATCTATCAGACCACCAGGAAGAATGACTTTCAGATGCTCAAAATGTTATTGTCAACATAATTTAATTCAGGGAGCACCAAATGACCAAACTTTACAAGATGATGAATTTCCAATCAGAATCCTTTCTGAGCATCTCTCAAGTCAGTCCATCTCTGGATTTCTTATTCCCAAGAAATGCAATGTGCCAAGAGAACCTCAAATTGGAATCATTTTGCTATCTCAAGGTGGGCCTTCTTTGAAGTCATTCCAACCAAACATAGATATAAGCACACCATTTACATATACCTATATTTCCCTTAGAAGATATTCCCAATGATGGCCAAGTGATCCCAAAACATTTTCTAAAGCCCATATTGATGTTTTAATAGTGATGCAAAAACTTAAAATTTCCCTTTAAAACTTATTAAGTATTGGCTGAAATAATTTATTTGGTATCATATCAAATAAGGGGGAGATTGAGGAGCCAAAACCATAGGGAGTAAGTGCAGAACTCAAGGCCTCGGCTAAAAGTACCATTTTTTGCTCCAAGGCAAATACCATTGGGTCTTGTAGCAGTTGGTTTCTAACCAAAGCCGACAACAGACATCTCAGAGGTCTTTGAGGGCCACACTCAGTATTACTGGCAAATGGGCTCATTAAATGATCCTCAATAGATATTTCTATGCTCTAGACTTTGAGAAAAGCACTGGAATGATCTCAACTTCTCATTGCAATAACTATACCTCAGACTTAATACGATACTGCTATTGTATGGAGCAAGGAAGCCATTAATCCATTTCTGAATGGAAAAGGACTTGGGTAGAGTCTGCAACTTCACACATGCCCTCTTTTCAGCATTTCAGTCCCTTACAATGAGCATTTAAAGAGAAAAATCTCTTGGTTTTTGACCCAGAGTTCAGTTTGTTGATGGTCCACATGAGAGGTGGGCAGGACTGTATTTTGAAATAGTTTCTGCCAACCTTGGCTGTGTCTCTGTTGAGTGAAGATGATCAATTGAGGAGGTGGCACCAGGCCAAGGGAGTCTCCCTTGAGGAGCGCAAATATCCAGCCCTGGCTTCTGTCTGGCCCTCAAACCCACCAGTCACTAAGCCTTCTTTACTTGCCTTCTATAATCAACTTCTTGCCAATGGTGACTTCTCCCTTTCCTTTCTTACCTTTCATTTTATCTCTCACTTCTAATAAGCAAGTTTAAAAAAAAACAGATGAGACAAGACCATAGCTTTAAAAAAAACTGAAATGGACCCTAAATATATCTATTCCAACTTCTTAAATGTCTCAGGTGGGAAATCTGATAATCTCAGAGATCAGCTGATTTAGCCAAAGTCTCCTGGGTAACTAAGAGCAAAGTCAGGCATTTTGATGGTCTTTCTGATGTGCCCTGTACTCTCCTGGCATGGCTGACCCATTTTACTTCTGAGTTGAATCTCACACAGCCCCAGAAATTAGCTGAAAACCCCATAGTTGGTATTGGTTTCTGTAGTGTTTAGCACCAGAAATACTTGCACTAGTGTATTCCACAAAGTATCACCAGAGAAGAACGTTAATGTTCAAGCTGAACCCAGAAGGACCAAGGACCCTTTACCTCAGTGGGAAACCTCTCTGCCGGGGTAACGTGTGTATGATCTGTGAGTGGAGGAAGCATGATGGCCTTTGTCTGCTAACTACAGGAGACTTAGTGATCCCTAAGGTCCACTCACAATTCAGATATAATTAGAGGGCAGCATTTGGTTCATGTTCAAAGTAAAGAAGAACTGGTCTTTTAAAGGGTAGATTTGGGTATGGGAACCAGAGTGGCCACACTGGCAGATGGGATGTCATTTAGAGACTCTGAACCACATTAGGCTCTTTGAAAATAAATAAATAAATAAATAAATCTTCAATAGTGCTTTTCTGTTATGTAGATAGCTAGGGTAGGAAATAGACTAAACGCTTCCCCTGGTCTAGAATCATCTCAGACACTTCAGACTCTGACTTGTGACACAGGTGCAAAAAAGGAGATGACTCTTTTATTGGAACTCACCCCAAACCAAGCCTAGTACGCCTTCAGAGGCGATGGTACCCACTAATGCAAGGCCTGGGGAGGGCTGTCCAGGTTTTGCAGAGTGATGCTGAGAAAATCAGACAGTTAACTCCACACTGTTCTAATCTAAGAACTCGGAGCTAGAACGGGGCCAGAGGTTAGCAAGGACACCCCAGATTTGCACAGGGGGAATCCAAGACACAGTGAAGTGAGTCTTATCGGTCCTGTCCCAGTACAGAAGGAAACACTCTGCACAACCCAGAGCCCTGGAATCCCCATTCAGTCTCCACAGCTCTAGTCTCTACCTCTTTTACTCTAAAAAAGTTGTTTTTTTACATGCCAAGGTTAACATGTAAAGCATATTCTACACAGAAAGGACAGCAAGAGTGATAAGAAAGCATGTCCTTCCCCTCTAGCTTTTCCAGCTCCTCACCTTCTCCCTTCTACTCTCTCACAGGTAGCTGCTTATGGTGGACGTGGCAAAGAGATGACCCCAATGTCAGTGTGAGCCCTGTGGGACTAAGACGAGGGCAGGCCGACAAGGTCAGTATCCTTCAAGGCTCCTTGTTCTCCAAGGAATCACCTTCTTCTTTCACTTAGCCATGATGGCCCAGTGCCCTGAGTTTAACCCCTAGCACAGTCCTCATTTCCCATGATCTGCCAGCCTCCAACCCATTTCTTTTCCCCCTTCTTCCTAGCCCATCAGTGATCATGAGGTCATAGAAACACACGGCCAAGAAGACCAAAGCCACACAGTGTCTTTTGAGGGGGAGATGGCAGGGCAGCCACAGGAGCCTTGGAGCATACCCCCTGACCAGGAGGTGCTTGCCCCTCTACCCCTCCAGGTCATTTGCTCCCTGAACACCTTTCCACTAGTTAACCAGATCAGAACCAGGCTGTGCAGGTCAATCCAGCATTATGGCCCCAGCACCCACCAAGGGCCTCAGTAGAGCAATAAGAGAAGTAATCGCCACAGGATAACAAAGGGTTCTCTTGAGGTGGTCAATTCAAAGAGCTTCCCCCAAATGTCCTCAGGGGCTGAGCACACAGCAGAGTGAGAAGACCCCTCCTCAACTCCCAGTTCACCCAGCTGTCTTCCCAGTCCAGCTGAGTAGCCTTACTGATCTCTGAATCCCAACCGTGGCTTCAATCTGAGCACAGCTCTTTTCTAATTGAATAAAAACATTTGTGGTTTTTTTTTTAAAAGAAGCAAGAATACAAACACAGACTTCAGTCCTAAACCCCGCACAACAGTGCCCACACTTGCTGCCTTCAGCAGACCAGGGCATCTAGGTTGCAGAGTCCCTTTAGCTGGCAGGTAAAGGGACCAGAGGCTCCAGGAGGCTTCAGTCAGAAAATGGTCAGTCGGTTAGGTAGCTCTGTGCTTGGGGTGAGATGGAGAGGCCAGGTGCCCTGGGAGGGGCACATACTCTCCTCCCCAGAGGGGGCTTCTGTTTAGCCAGGCTGTTGGCTTCCATGGGTATTTTGTTGTCATGTATCAAGGAGGATAGCTGCTCTGTTGCAGTCCTTGGCAGCAGCCTGGAAGGCAGTGATTCCCCTGGTGCTGGGGAAGAGGGAGCTGGCCCCAGCCCAGATGCTCCATTCTCGCTCCCTGGTCAAAGCTGGGTCCTCATTAAGATGCCAAGCATGTGGCACAGTGGCCACTCATTGGACATCTCCCAGAGAAGCCTCATCCCGTCCCCCATCCCAGCCTACAAAAGCGATTTCTCAGTCCTTGCCTTTTCACAACAGCTCAAAGGCAGATGCATCAATCCTTCCAGGGGCTGGAGACGTGAGGAGAATGCCAAGGGGCCCTGGGAAGGTGCCAAGTAGATTCTTGCCTGCTGGCTCTCGCCTATGCCTGGCTCCCTGAAACACAGCACTGCCCCAGGATCGCACTAAACCTGGATTCCTTCCCTGGCAGTGGGGTTCACCCAGGACTTAGTAAGAAGCCCAGAGGATGGGGGCTAGGATCTGGATAAGAGAGAGGACCCAGGAGGTACACCTAATAATGACCTGCAAGCAACTATGTCTCTTGCTTTTGGAATACTGAAGCCTGCTGTGTCCACATTATCAGAACCTGTTTCCTAACCCCCCAAATTTCTCAAGGGCCTGAAGTGGGGTCAAGGACTCTTTCCATGAATGGAAAGATGGGTGGCAGTGCCTTGTCAGGGTCCAGGTTTCAGGTTTCTTTTTTTTTCTTCTGTGGTTCTTTAAGTCCAGGAAGTCCAGTTCTTTAAGTTCATATGCTAGAATGATGCATCCCTTTCCAAATCCAGCAGGGAAGTCGAGCATGGTTCACATTCAAGATGGCGCCATATGCTCTTGCCATGGTTTGGTGGTGGTGGTAGTTTTTGTTCAGTGTTTACCCGTAGGTGCCATCACTGATTCCCCACAGCATCAAGATTATACTTTGTAGAATGGACAAATTAGAAAACTGTCCTGAAGTGGAGGAAAAGGGGAAGCACATGGAGGCAAAGTTAGGGACGAACTTGAGGTGGTTCCAAGGGCCCTGGTCTTCCGACATCATTTCCTTGCCAAGTAGGGTTGAAGCGGTCTGCGCATGCACCTGTGTGTACTTCCGGTGTGACACGCATGCGCAGCAGTGATTACTTGCCACCCTAGATCCTCCCATCCCAAAGCGAAGATTGTCTCTCTGCATGGTCAAGGTCACCTGCTCCGAAAAGCCAGAGCAGAAGAAGAACGGGCCACAGCTTAAGTCAAGGGAATTTTCATTTGCATTCATAATACTTAAGATTTTTTTAGTTGTTAAAGTCTTATGGTTTTCTGTATCAGCAGCTTCTCTCTGTGTTAGAGAAGGTATTTTCTCTGTAGATATAGATAGATAGATATATAAATATATATGTATATATATGCCAAACTGCCTTACAAGGTTTTTTTTTTTCCTTTCTTTCTTTTTTTTTTCTTTTTTCAGTGTTGTATGTGTAGCAGGCACTTGAGTTTATATGAAGATGTTCGCTTTTGTCAAGGATGGAAGAAAGGTGGCGTGAGGTGGTGAAGGGAGATGTGAGGCTGGGAGAGAGGAGGCAACAGAGTATGAATTCTTGACCACCAGCCACCACTAGCCGAGAATGTCCAGGTAGATTGGGGTGGCCTTCCCCAAAGCATGGAGGATTTTGTAGATCTCCTTGATATTCAGCCGCTGCTGGGGTTCCCTCTGCCAGCACCCCAGCATGACATCATACACCTCTTTGGGGCAGACTCGGGGCCTCTCCAGGACACGACCTTGGGTGATGCACTCAATGACCTGCAAGAGTGAAGACAGCGAGGAAGTTATATCCACAGCCCAGCTTTGGCCCTGTGGCTGGTACCCAGCAAAAGGCAATGACTCCATCGATGCACTTCAGTGCACAGCCCAGGTACCCACAAGCTGAAGGCCAGGTTGGATGCTGCACTGATTTTCTTGTCTGCCTGCACATGGGTCTGGGGGGTAATGGATAGCACAGGATGTGGAACACACTGCTGCCCTTTGTACCAGGCTCACATTGACACTGATTCCCCCACACTCTTCCCTTTTACTTCTATAGTCCAGAATCTCACCTGGATTTGAATGAATTGTATTCATTTTCCACTTGGTTGGGGAGATTGGCTTCAAACTGTGTCCATTCCCCTCTTATGAGCCTGCATGACTTTGAAACCCCCTCAAGGATCTGGGCACTGTCTAAACTTACGCTCCCTTCACTGCTGCTTCCTGGCAAGTTCCCCTCTAAGTCACAGCCTCGGTGTACTCACTCTGAGCATAGCAACTTCTCTCAGTGAGGCTCATCCTCCCCTGCTCTTTGCACTAAACCATGTATCTTGTTTCTTTTAAAGTCTCCAATGCTATGACTGATGGCCCGGTTCATCACTACCTGCAAATCAGTCGAGTTCAGGGGTTCTCATCACTCTCATCTGTATGATGGGAGTTAAATGTCTGCCTTGACTACATCCTAGGAGTGTCACAAAGACCTAATGAAACCAAGAAATGGTGCTACATGGCTTGACATACTAAAGAGGAGGAATAGGAAGAAAACAAATAATGCATGACTGAAACAACCCCAGCAGGCCACTTTAGGACCAATCCTGTAATTTTAATTTGCAGTTCATTTCATATATATATTTTTTATTTTGTCAGTGCTGGAGATCAAACACAGGGCCTCATGCACACTAGGCAAGTATTCTACCACTGAGTTACATCCCATCGCAGATGCTTCTTTACTGAAACTGCATATGTGCATTTTCCAGATTTCATCTTCTGGTTTTCAGGTTAGTTTTAACTTCTCTCTGACTCTACTACTGTGTAACTTTGAGGAAATTACTCAGTTTCCACATGTGAAGATTGGTTGTGATGATAAAAATACAGGTAATCATCTCCAGTTCGGTAGCTGAACAAATATTCTTTCCCCTCTCTGCCCCTGTTACATTTAATTCTCCTGCATTTAATTAGGCAAGAGAACTGTTTTTTGTTGTTGTTGTTGTTTCTCCTGTATGTTTTCCGATGTTGCCCACCAGGGCCTTGTCCTGGGTGTTGTCTCCTGTTTCTCTGATCTAGAATGGCCTACCAAGCTGTCATGTGTCAGCACCCTCCTGGGCATATTCACCCTGGAGTCTGCGACGGCCCACTAGGCTCATTCTTTGCCAGCTTGATAGGTCTCCAGCTGCTTATATTCCCCTTTGGTATTAAAGCCCCATTTCCACTTCTGTTACCTTCACATCCATGAAAAAGGAGCCAGTTTAAACTGCAGTAGCAACTGCCGATGCTAAGATCAAAAGCGCTCAGTAGTGTCTCTTCTACTGTGGGACTATCCAGGATGTCGACTTCCATAGAGAAACCCATTATCAGTGACTGCCAGTACCTGGCTGCTGCAGTGGGTGGAGGGGGTGGTGGCTGGGGGCAGGAAGCCTGCCTTCAAGGCCAGTGCCTCACCAGGCAGTCTTAGAAGGAACCAGAAACACCCCACTAGCTACCATGAGCCAGCTCAGGTATCCAGGACAAGTCCTCTGCTAAAATCAATAATAGCCTCTTTTCTTGGGTAACCAAACTACATGGAGGCTGTGTCCAGGTGCATGCATGTGTGCTTTTCATGCCATATTTGTGTGTTTGTATGTGTGTGCACATGTGTGTCCCACCCCCCAGGAAAAGAGTAAATATTTTTTTTGTGTGCTGGGTATTAAACCCAGCAGCAGCATTTTACCTCCAAGTTAAGCCTCCAGCCCTATTTTATTTTTTATTCTGAAACAGGGCCTTGCTAAGTTATTGAGACTGGCCTCAAACCTGCAATGTTCCTGTCTCAGCCTCCCAAGTACTGGGGATACAGGTGTGTACTCCTACTCCCGGCTGTAACAATATTTTTTTAAACCCTACAAAGAATGGGCTCTGACATGTACTCTTACCTTATTTTAAAAGGTTGTTAAAATGTTTTGTCCTACTTTGGGAAATGTGGTCAGGCCCCATTGAGCTCGTGAATGGTTAAGACATTACAGATGTAAAGAAATGCCTTCTTTTCAGTCTCTGAAACTCACTTAATTAAGTGGTCAGGGCATAGGAAAGTACAGATGAACATAGCTTCCAAGAAGAAAGACACTTTCTTGCATATAAAATAAGATTTCAATATCAAAAGCTCCTAGAATTTAAATTTTCCTAGAAAACAGAAGACCATAAAAAGAATTGCAATTTTTTTATGGGTTAGCTGGGTTGGGAAATTGAGCTCCTTACTGCCTACAGACTACACTGAATTCCCTAGGGCAACGTGGCTCTGGCCCACGTATAGCTGAGAAGCATCTTCTGAACTTTGAGGGCAGCAGAGTCCTGGGACCATAGCCCAGGTTCTCTCTGTCCTTGGCGTTGTCCCTCTGAGACCCTAGCCAGTCTACTCCAGGACCCAAACAGTCCCCTTTCTTTGTTCTGAATCTCAACAGGTGTTTTTATGAAAATCACTGAATTACTATAGCTACAGTGTTTAGAAAATTGCCTCATACTAAATATTAGCTATTATTAAAATTTGTTTAGTAGCATTTTTATTGTTATTGTAAATTAAAATTATAAAAATATAAGTGTTATTATTATTATTATTGTTGTTGTTATACATTTACTATTATAATTTACTGTATTCCTCAAAGTCCACACATATCTCTATCAGTTATATGAGTTGGCCTTCCCAATCCACCATCCTTTTTATCCCTGGGCCTGGCATGCTTAAAACCTTCAGGAAACCAGATTATTTGGGCATATTAAGTAATAGGTGTTTCTACAAGATAGCACAATTGAAAAGCTTATAGTTGTTCTTTGTTTTAGTGAAACATTTGTGATTTTTTTTTTTTTTGCGGTACCGGGGATTGAACCCAGGGGCGTTCTACCTCAGCGCTACACCCCCAGCCCTATTTTTTTTTATACTTTATTTTGAAACCGGGTCTCACGAAGTTGTGGAGGGCCTCACTAAGTAGAGAGAGAGAGAGAGACAGGGAGAAAGAGAGAGAGAGAGAGCTGAGGCTGGCCACGAACCTGGATCCTCCGGTCTCCGCCTCCCAAAGTACTGGGATTACAAGCGTGCGCCACCACGCCCGGCTAACATTTGTGATTTTTAAGTGTAGCAGAACGAACAGAACTGTGACTTGTGTCTCAATTTAACATTTGATCTCTTGTTCTTTTGACAACTATACTACACTTCCTACACTTAATGATTTTTTTCTCCACTGTGAAGTTCTCCCCTCCTGCTCATGCCTACATTTTCTCTGCTGACTCCAAACCACACCTGAGGTTTTGCACACTATGTCCAACTCTTGGCCTGAGACATCTCTTATCAGCCTTCCCCCAAATCAAGATTCCCATGCCTCCCCCACTTTTTTACCTCTGTGTTTGAGAGCTGAAACCATGGCTGCTTCCCATAGGTGAAAATCTCCCAAAGGATGACCCCGAAGCTCCACACGTCACTCTCCGTTGTGAACTTCCGGTACATGATGCTTTCAGGGGGCATCCAGCGGATGGGGAGCATGGTGTGTCCTCCCACCTAAAAGGGGCCAAGACAGAGCACACAGCATAACCAGATGACCAGAGCCAGTCTAGGCTGTCTGCACTCTCCATGCATCACATTCTAAGATACCCACAACTCGATGCAATTTGTATCAGAGGGCAAGTGGAGACTGACATCTGAGACTACAATACCAGAGGCAACTAGAGGAACAGTCAGAGATAACACCCGAGGGAAGATGGGTCTCTGGACACTGAACATGAAGAAAGATCACAGGTGATCCGAAGTGAGAGGGGTTTCAGAACCTGGCACTACAGTAAAATCTTAAAATCTTCCAGAAGGAAGTCAGCAGAATCACTGAGAAAACCATCAAGTATCCAGGATTTGCAGATACCAAGTGAGACTCATTAGCCAAGTGGAGAAGGCAGGATGGATTCCATGGCATCTAATCTGTAGAGCTATGACTTTAGCTTCTATCTGACAATCCCGAATTTCTTGTCCAATTTAAGATTTCAAGGGAAGGGGACAAGGAAATTTCAAAAGCATGAAAGACTATGTACTAATAAGATATCAGGTGGACAGAAAGAGAATTCATGACAGTGCTTAGGAAGAGATCTCAAAGGATCAAAGTAGCCTAAAGAGGACATCAGCCATATGTGAATATACTAGTGTGAGGGCCAAGGGCAAAAGAAAATGACCAGCAAGAGCAGACAGTCAGGGCATCTTTTCCTGTAGAAGATGTTAGGGAGATGCTCACTCCCCAGCAGGTTGGGGTATTACCAGAAGTGGAAGAAAGTTCACACCATTGTTTTAAGACTCAGGAACTAAGTACATCATTACTAAATAGAGCTTCAGAAATTGGAACTTTGAGCTAATACATGGAATTTGTTGATGTAAAAGTGCTTCCTGTTGAAAAAACGAGTTCTCGATAAATGTTATATATTAACATGAATTTCTCACTTCTGTGGTGGACCAGTTGGAGGAAAAAGAATAATGAACACTTAAGAAAGAATGACATGGGAAATGAGCAATCTTTTTCTAAAAAGAGAAGTCATGTTTGCCTGATCCACTTGAAGTATCTTAGAAGATAATTGATAATATGAATTTGCAGAGAAGTTATTTTCAAAATGGGATTTTATACTCAGGGTAGCTCTTTATCAGGTATAAAGACAACTGAGGATGTTTCTTTTGGATAAGCAAAGACTAAGATTTCACAACACACAGGTCTTTATAAAATAAAGAAGAAGAAATCAATTGAAGATGTATTAGAAAAAAAAACAGAAAAAAGATTCCAAGATATACAATGACTTGGATACAAACGATACAGAGTAAAAAAGCAACAAAAATGTACTTTAAATCTAAATAATTGTTGCTAATTTGGTAGCAAAAGGTAGTACTATACTAATAAGGGTCTCCTGTAAAATAGAGACATAAAGTAAACAATACTACCAATAATGCTAATAGTACTACCACTGCTACTACTAACATATTTATCTGGAATGGAACTTCCAGGTAATTTCAGCCATAAGTGCATAGGAGACTAGATGCAAACATAATTAAAAGCTGGAGAAAGGGTTTATCATTTAGAAAGCAGGGAAAGGAGCTTACAGATACTGACCAATTGTTGATTTTAACAGTTTAAACTTAAATATGCTTACTTAAATTTTAAAGCAGTTTCCAGAAGAATAGGAATAGTACATATAGCTTCTTAACCAGTTTTAGGAAAACAGAGCCAAAATTTCTTAACACCAAAAGGACTACAAAAAGGGGGAGCAGTAATAGTTATGAAGAGAAAGAGCAAAAAGAAAAAGAAGTTTAAATAGTCACTGTAGACAGTAAATACAAATGGGTTATTTAGAAGTCATATGTAAAACAAAATTGCATAAAATACTAAAAATAAAGGGATATAAGAATGCAATCAATTAAAAATATAATTGACCTATACAATCATGTACATAAGTATATACATATGTATGGGTATATACATATACATAATATATATATTGGTTTGTATGTATACCCATATATGACCAATAATATTTCTTTTATTGATTGTTTTGTACACATTCTCTATTTTTCACATGTATATAAAAAAGAATCCAGGATGTAAAGAATTACATGGAAATGAAATGGTTTATATCATACTTGGCGACATATTTAAAGATGGAAAAATTTACCATTATGATAGTCATGAACTTTTATGCTCCAATTAACAAAGCAACACTATATGAAATTTATAAAGAATAAATATAAAGAATATGCATATGAATATGTATACTCTTCATATGAAGAGTAAAAATGGACTATAAATGAAAGGAAACTGACAAAGCTATCATTATAATGGAAAACTAAAACATTTCTTTCACAAATTAAAAGCTCAAGATGACAACATAAATGAAGACACATTTTGAAAATACAAATAATGAGGTTTTGATGGGTAGATATATGCTGTGATTTTGTATGTCTTCTGGGCTCCTTAAAAAGTAATTATTTTAAATTACCCTAAAAATATCTATAAAACCAATGACATATACAATCTCAAAGGAAATATGAAATCCCAGGAAAAGAATAAAAATAAAAATAAGGAAACATTTTCTGTATCAAATAAAGTAAAATAGAAATTAACTACAAAAGAATAATTTTGTAAAGGATTCTCTGTGCAATTATAAAATTCTTCGGTAAAGAAGAAATAAAAATAAAATCTGAAGCTATCTATTATATTATTAAACAAAGTGCTATTCATTGAAACTATAGGGAATACAGAATTTAAGCATTTATTTTAAAAATAGTTAAAATATTACTAAATTAAATAAGGATTAAACATAAAAGGTAGTCGAGACCTAAAAACAAATATAAAGGAAGAAGAAATGATAAAGACAAAATAAGATAAATACCATTAGGTATAAAACAAAACAGGAAAATAAACAGTCAAAAGGGTAAAAAAAATAGACTTGATTACACTATCAATTGCTAGTTCTTTCAAAAGTTATATAAGCCTTTGGCAAAGTTAATAAGGGATATAGAGGAGACAAATGTAAAGTGCTAAGAATAATACAACAATAATTTGAAAGTATAGATGCAGTGATTGATTTACTAGGAAATGTTAATAAAAAGTAGAAAACTTGAACACAAAAAGCATTAAAATTATAGTAAAATAATCTATACATTTAGTTAATTCAAGGTCTAGATAGTTTCATGGGTGTGTTCTACTAAAATTTTCTATCTTATTCATATTTTTCAAAGCAAAAAATGATATCCTTAAATATACAAATACACATTAAGATAGTTAACCTATCTATGTGTAAAACTATCTGTTATGAATATTATCTCCAAATCTGAATGACATCATATCAAATCAGCAACATATCTCAAGAACCCTATATTATAATTTAATAAGGTTTTCAATAGAAATACAAGAATGCCTCAACCTTAGGAAATCTATGGTTTCATTTACTAAATTGAAAGATAAAAGGAAAGAGTATGGGTTAAGGAAGGAAACTCAGAAAAAAGATAAAAGAAAAATAATCCTTTCAAAAGATGCTAAAATTTTCCAATAGTCTTTTATGATTAAAAGCCCTAATCCATTATTAATATAAGGTAACTTCCTTTATTCAACACACTAAATATCATATTAACTGAGAAAACCTTAGAGGCATAGAAGATACCTTCTATTACTGATTTTATGAAACACTGTTGAGGAGGTTCTAGCCAATGCAATAAAGTAAGAATAAAAATTAAAGTAAAAAAAATTTGAAAAGTCAAACTGCCTGTTGGCTGGGTATAATGTTGCCATTCAAGATAACTAAAAAGCAATTAAAGCTATCATATGACTTAGTAAGCTGCTCAGATATAGAAATAACACATAATAGTCAAACTATTCTCATATAACAGTGGCAATAACTTCAAAATACAATGCAAAATAAAATTGTTTGTACAATAGCAATAAAATGTTTAAAGTTTCCTAGATATTGACCTTAGGAGAAAATGTACAGGTGTATTTAAATGAAAGTGTTGCAAACATAAAAGAAGGCCTAAATAAATAGAAAGTTTTATCATTTCCTTGTATATGAAGACTCAATATCATAAGCCTCTCATTCCTCCCTCAAATTCATCTAAAAGTTCAATACAATCTAAATAAAAACCCCAATGAAATGGTATATGGAAACTAACAGGATGAATCCAAAATTCATCTTGAGTAGTAAATACTTGATAAAAACTTGTTAAAATAGAACAATGATGGAGATTTGCTTTATCAAATTTATAGCAAAACATTTTAGCAAATTACATAATGAACACACTATATTTTGGCATAGGGATAGACAAATTTATTAATGGAACAAGCTAGAGAGTCTAGAGACAGACCCATGTGTAAATATTGGAATTTAATATATGAAATGATGGGTTAGTAATTAAAGTGTTGGGACAATGAACTGTTCATTAAAAAAATACACTTAGATACCTACCTCACACCATATACAAAAATCATTTCCAGATGGATTAAAGAGCTAAACATAAAAACAAAACAATAATAATATTAGAAGAAAACTTTCAAATGTATTTGTAAAACCTCAGGAGTGGAAGGCCTTCCTACATAAGACATATGTTTAAGAAGCCATAAAGGATAAGATTTTGTGATCTAACATAAAATTAAATACTTTTGCATGACAAAAAACAAAGTAATCATAATTAAAAGACAAATGACAGAAAATAACTGCAATATATGTAACAAGCATATAAAATCATATTAAAATCCATATAATACAAAGTGCTCCATATTAGTTAGAGAAAGCAACCCAACAGAAAGATGAGTGAAGAGGAAGAGCAGATGATCCACAAAATAGTTGCCGATGGCCACAGACATATGAAGAGATGCCAATCAAAATGACAGAGACAAGTTTCTGAATGTCATTTGAGAAAAACTGAAGAGAATGGATGTTACCTGGTGCTTGAGAGGGTATGAGAAATTGCTCTTCAATGCCACTGGCCAGATTTGGACACATTTCAGAGGGCAGATTCTTAGCAGAATCTGTCTGCACTGCAGAAGCAAGTGCCTTTGAACCCAGTAATTTCACTTACAGGATTTGTAGAAAAAAATGTGCTCATGTAAGCAAAACAATTTGGTTGAGACATTTATTCCATTGTTTCTCAGGGCAAAAATGTGTTCATCATTAAAAGTCTATACAGTGGTGAAAAAGAAATATAGTAGAGCTATGTGTAGTGATATGTAAATATGTCTAGGATATATTAAATGAACATGCAAGTCATTGAAAAATATATTTTAGCATTCTCATTCATATGAAATGGGTATATGTCTACATAAGAAATATATAGTGACACTGTGTAACTGCATAGTGAAAGGTCCAGAAAGCTAATAAACCAGGGGTTTCCTCTAGTGATGGAACTGAGGGTGAGAAGTGATGGATGAGAAAATTCCAATTTTTATGCTATGCATTTCTATGCTGTTAGAAATTTTATGATCATGTATCACATTTGAAATTTTGAAAACAATAAAAGGAAATAATAACATGAAATAACAGAAACCAGCAGACCTAGTTGAAGTTCTATATCAAAAGATAGGTTTTTAAAAATAAATATTATGATTGTGATAGAATATTGTAGACTAGTTTATTGCACTTGGTTTCTTGACGAAAAGTAAAGAAAAAGAAGTAGAAGTCAGGAGTATAGGAACATTACCCTTGATGAACAATTTTAAATAATGGATTCTTCCAAATGGATGCTGGCATGTGTCTCATTTGATGATTTTTATATACAATCCAGAAGTATTCCATATTGAAATCTATAAATTTACAAAAGTAAAAATTCAAATGTGCTGGGTATATACTGTGATGAGCTTAAGTGTTTTGGCAGAAAAGTATCAGCAGGCTATTAACTGGTCCTAAGGGCCCCCGCTAAAGGGAATCTGATCAAGAGCCTTACTGAGGGGCATCACCAATGTGGGTGATGTTTCTACTGCATACCTCCAGAAGCCAACTAAAATATTTCAAGAGGTCTGTGATATCACAAAAATGGCAATAAATTGAAAATGCAAAGCCCTGGATTTTGATGTGACTTTTGACAAGCACTTAACCTCTATGAACTTCAATTTCCTTATCTTCAAAATGGGAGCTAAGCAACAGTCCTGCCGAAGGTGATATCACGAATGCAGAACCCCAGTGTCTTGAAGTGCAACGATATACACACAAAATACAATAATAGCTTACTGTGTGTGTGTCTTTACATGCTATTGTGCAGCATAACCAATCTAATTTCCTAGAGTTCCCTTATTTCCCATAAAAACCCATGCTGATTTTCCTCCAAGGTGACCTGCACCATTCTCCCACATGGAAGAGAGCCAGCCTGGGAAATGTAGTGGTCAAATACTTCCTAGCAAAAATGATTGACATATTATCACTATGATAAAACCTAGCCAGACATAAGCTAGCCAGAAATCAGTCTCTAGAATAAGAACAATGCTAAATAATTAATAATGAGTACTGTGCGCTGGGTGTTATATTCATCCCTTATTTCATCGTCTCTCCATTCCTGTGCCCTAGATGCCTCATCATCCCTGTTTCACAGATAAAGATAAGGTACCTCCTCCAGGCATTGCATAGGAAATATTAGCCAATTACCCAAGCTTTCAACGAGATACCTTAAAAATCTTAAGGCTGAGTCTTGAAACAGGAGACATAAAGTACAAATGCACAGGAAAGATCCCAAGGAGTGATTCTAGCAATAAAATAAACACTTGGAGAGAAACAGGACTTTGAATTGCTCTTAAGACGAAGCCCATGCCTCCCTGGGATGGTGCCTTCCACTCCCGTAATCTTCACCTTCCTCTACCCGTTCACACATGAATCAAAGAGAATGGGACTCAGAAAGACCTGGGAGGGACTTCTGCTGAAGGGGACTTTGGCAGTGCTCGAGAGCCAGTATGCTAGGGTTGTCTGGATATCAGCTTGAAGAAATTCAAGGAGCAGAAGGTCTTGGGGCATGCTGTCCTCTTTGCCTACCTAACAGTCACTGGCGTCTTTGCTACTTTGAATCGCTTGCCGTGTATACTAATTCCAGAATGCAGCCCTAGTTGCATTATAAGTTTTTTTCCCAGAAAAAGGATCACTCCTAACATATTGGGATCAAGCCCGAGCAGAACAAGGATGTTGCTATCTCCAGAAAATTCCCTTTATACTCAATCAGATTCTGAATGATTCCAGATTTCATGTAGGGAAACCAGAGGATCCTAATCAACTCAGGCTTTAGGAGGTCCATCCCAAGGTCAACCACAAACTGAGAAATTATGAGTGGGTTAAGCAGCTGCTCCAAACCCTGGCCAGACCAGGAAAGCCAGGCTCTGAGACCTCTGGACCTTCTGTCTGAGCAGCTTCCTGGGACATTCATTGTCCCTTGACAGGGGAGTGCCCTTGAATCCTTGCCTACAATATCTTGCTAAACACTTTCAATAATTTGCTTTCTAAGGCTACCAAATAAAACACAGGATGCCCAGCTAAATTTGAATTTCCAGAGCTGGGAATGGTGGTGCACACCTATAATCCCAGTACTTGGGAGGCTGAAATAGGAGGATCACAGGTTCGAGGACAAAAAAAATAAATAAATAAAAACATCAAAATAACATAGGACTGGAGGTGTAGCTTGAAGGTAGAATGCCCCTGGGTTCAATCCCCAGTGCCACCAAATTTTTTTTACTGTCTAACAAAGAAACTTTTTTAGTATAAGTATGTCCCCAAATTGCATGGGACATACTTATATTACAAATATGCAGCCAGGCATGGTGGTGCATGCCTGTATTCCTAGTACTTGGGAGGCAAAGAGAAGGATACCAGGTTTGAGGCCAGCATCCGCAACTTAGTGAGATGCTCAGCAACTTAGTGAGACCCTGTTTCAAAATAAAGAATGATAATAATTTTAAAAGAAAGGTTGGGGGTTGTAGCTTGGAGGTAGAATGCTCCTGGGTTCAATCTCCAGTTCCCCTCCCTTTCCCAAAATACATGCTTTTACATGTCTGAAGTTCACATTTGATGAAGCATCCTGTATTTTTATTTGCTAAGTCTGACAGCACCAGGTTTCAGACCCATGTCGAGAAGTGGACATTATGCTCCTAAGCACCCTCTTTTCATTTGTTAGGCCTTATATGTGTGTTTCTGCTCTCTCCCTTCCTCTGTCTGGCCTCTGAATTAGTGTACCAGGCACAGCAAAGCTTCCTTCTCTCACTATACTCTCTCAGCCTCCTCTACCTATTAATCATTAACATCTTCCTGGGCAGTGAGGATGACAGAGAGAGGCTTGACAGCCAGGATCCCCCTCTATAAACATCTCTGCTACCTTCTAGCGGCAGATCCTTGGGCAAATTATTTGTCCTGTCTGAGCTTCCATTTTCTTGTGTGAAAATGGGACTGATAATTATAATTACCCTCCAGGGTTCTATTGCCTAATTATATGTGCCTGACATGCTTGTTTGAAATGCAGATTCCGAGGCTTTACCCCAAACCCAAAGAATTAGACCGGAAGTCATCAAACTATGGACTGTCTCCTGTTATTGTAAATAACTTTTTATGGCACATAGTCATGCTCATTCATTTCCATATTGTTTATAGCTTCTTTCATGTTCTGTGGACCAAATCAAAGTAGACCACCTTAAAGTTGTGACAGAGTCCATCAGCAAAGCCCAAAAGATGTACCTATCTGGTCCTTTACAGAGAAAGTTTGATGACCTCTGAATTAGACTCAAAGGAATATGAGAATTGAAAGCTATGGTCATACAGAGACAGTGATTCATTATATTTTGTCATAGCATTACCAAAATACAAATAATTCTTTTGTGTATGTGTGTGAGTGTGTATGTGGTACCAGGAATTGAACCCAGGGGCACTCTACCTCCCAGCTACACCCCCCCACACACCCTATTTTATTTTATTTTTTTATTTGGAAACAGGGTCTAGCTCAGTTGCTGAGAGCCTCACTACATTGCTGAAACTGGCTTCAAACCTGTGATCCTCCTTTCTCAGCCCCCCAAGTACTGGGATTACAGGTGTGTGCCACCATGCCTGGCTTAATAATTCTTTAATATCAAATGTGATTCACTATCAAAATTTCTCCAGTGTTTTCAAATGCTTTTTTAAAACTTGATCCAAAAGAGATCAATGTGTTTTATATTTAACAATGTGTTTTAGGATCTTAATATATAGGATTCCCTCTGCCCCCACCTTAGTTTTGGATCATTTGCCCCACATAATTTTTCACATTCTGGTTTATTTCATTTTCTCCCCATGAGTCATTTCACATGCTCCTCAACCTCCAAGAATAATTGATTATACCTGACCAGGTATCTAGAGTCCTTATCAGATCCAAGTTCATCAATGCTATTGTGTGCTTCCTTCTGCAATACAACAGAGGGCAAAGGATGTCTTTCTTTTTATGATGTTAAGGCTGATCATTCAAGTGGATTCAATCTGATCATTCCTTACAAAGCTCCCTTTCACCTGATGATTTTAACAGCCACTGATGATCATTGCCCAGACCCATTATTTCATTAGTGGTTGCAAAAGGGTGACTTTCTAATTATAGCATTCTCTCTGCATATCTTAGCTGGAAATCTCTTATAAATAAAACTTTCCTTCATCAGGTTACACTGGTAACAGCTTATACAGGACAGGCACAATGAGCACTAGATTCTTTTCCTATATTTACTAATTTGTAGAATAATGAGTTCATTCCCATGCATTCTGCAAAGATAACCAATAAGAGTTTTGTTTTGGAAAAGTATTATTAACACCTGCTTTTTTTAAAAGCATGCAAAAAATGCACACATGCATACACACATTTGAAGAATTTTCTTCTACTGTAGTTATTATTTTTTAATCCATTGTCCATCTTTGTCCCCTCTTAAATTTGGTGCCTGCATCTTCCCACATACCCCCAGTAGTCTTTGATAGTATCCTTGCTTTCTGACATGAAAGAACAATCTAGGCTTATGTTGTACATTTCCTGTCCCAGCCTTGGAATCAGCCATTTCTCCAAGGATCTCTGGATTCTTTTGGTGGGCAATAGAATTTAGGCACCACAATATGGATGCTACGGTGCTCACTGCTTCTGGGGTGGTCATTTTCAGGTCTTTATAGTGGGAAATGTGTAGATAAGGAAACATAGCTAGGAAAAACTTTTTTCTTAAGAGAAATTACAACATGAGTTCTTATTGACTTCTCTAAATTCAAATTTAGGATTAAGAGCTTTTATTTAAATTCTTTGATGATTTTATATTTATATTCTTATGCTGAAAATCTTGATTCCTATAACAGTAATAATATAATTTATTTGCTTTTTCCTATTATTTAAAATATCTCTATATTTCAAAGTAATTGTTTAAATATTATTACTAGCAGTATGATTACTGAAACCATCTATACTCTTTGAATAGTCTCCAATTCTTTTCAAACTACCAAAGGGGAAGAAAACCTAAAAGAATTATCAGCTGAAATAAGATTAAAACTAATATTTGATAAGAGACCAATATGTGACTTTGGACAAATAATTAGATATTAGTTCAAAGAATTGAATCACATTTTAATAACAAAACTCCTTTATTTCCTATCTATTTATTGTGAGTAACATTTCTTGGTTCTTGCATGTATAAAAATGAAAACCAGGATATAATTGATCCTGTATCTTCCTTATTTTAACAATAAATAACATTAATTAATGAATGCAGGGAATAAATAAAAATGTGAGATGTTTCTTCATTAATATTTTACTTTTTATTTTCATATTTATCAAACATTGTGATATTTTTTGATCAACCACCTTTTTCTATGTATTACTAATAATTTTATGATATTCTAAAAACTCTTAACATTTAGAAGCTTATGGTCATTGGACACTAAAAATTAAATTTAAATCTTCATACATATTTTTGTCACAGTAAATTATGATAGAGTAGCCAATAAAAGGCTTTCAAGCATAAAAAATAAATTACATTAGGATTAAATTCAGTGGGGTATCTGAAATGAAAATATAAATTCAAGAAGAAAAAGGAGCCACATAAAACTGACTGTTTAAGAACTTATTCATGTGGTTAATAGATGATGTACCCAATTGCTCTGGTATTTAAAGTTCATTAGGTACATTAAAGGAATGATGTATTTTTTAATGTCAATGTTTACAATATTCTGAAAATGGCATCACTTGCAACTATTTAAAGTTATGTTGAAGATTTGGGATGGTAACTTAAAATGTGCAAGGGGCATATATGGTTTTTCAAAATTCTTTCATGTGCATAAGAGCCTGAAGACCACGGGTCTGGAGACCCAGATCCTTCCTCTCATACTTCCCCAAGCCTGCAGCTGCCCATCCTTGAGCCATCAGCTGAAGAGGACAGAGAAGAAGAAAACAGGGGAGCAAGAACAGCAGCACCCTCACCTGCAGCCTCAGGTGCCTGCCTAACCCCCCAGCCTTCCTTCTTCCATCCTGGTCCTTGACCCTCACTCTCAGCCTGAGGGCCTGGAATAAGTGGTACAGGGTAAGGCTGGGAAGGGGTGGACAATGAAGAGGTTGCAGGCTCTCAGGCTCCAGTTCCCACCATGCACAGGATGCTCTAAATGGCAGAGTTCCTCTCAGGACCTCCCACTTCCTCACCCACAGCTGTCCCTTCTCTTCTAAGCCAGCCTTTCCTGAATGGGGAATTGTCTTAATGGATTTCCATTGAGTGGCTCTGGCTTTGCTGAAGTAAGAGGGAACCCGCTGCCCTGGGTTAAAAGGAAATTTAGCGGAGTTCTCGAGGCTTCTCAGGCCTCTCTGTCCAATTACAGAGATCAGGAGGCAGCCAGTAGATTCCAAAGAACACACAGAAGCCTGCTTTTCGCTCAGAGGTTCAAAACATCTATCCTCACACACCTCTTCTGAGGTATAAAAGAAGTGAAGTAACCCATATTCTAGATGAAGAAACTGAGACCTAGCAAAGGTGAGCAAAGGTGGACTGGCAGATGGGCACCGGATTCTGCAATCAATGGGAGTTCTCAAGCTTCCTCTGTACTCAGTCATCTGAATGGGTGAGTAGGAACCCTTTGAAGTAGATAGGAAGGCAACTCGTGTACTTTTGAGGAGGTAACTCTGCAGAGTTGTAAAACCTTAACAGTATGTTAACAGCAAAATGGTCTAGTCAGGAGATTGCCGTGTATGGAACATGAGTTACTTTTTATTTATTCAATTTTAATATTTTTGATTGCATGTCTCAGGGCAGAGAAGAATTTCCATGTGTATTAAGAAAAAATGAATGGCTTATATGCCTTTTCCATCCCCTAAAAATTTTTTGCCCACATGCCCTAGTAGGCTTATAGCCTCTTCCACCCTGCTCTGCATGCCTGCGGGAAGCATCAGCCAGGGATAGTAATGACCTTGAACATGACCCCAGCTGCAGTCCCAACAGTCACCTCTATGGTCTTTAAATTAATGCCACACTTGTTCCAGAGAGGTTGGTGATGTCACACAGAAGGCATGCACATTGGTACCGGCTACATGTTATGTACATATAGAATATTGCATGTACATATATCCACACATCAAGAGGGAGGCGTAATACAGTGAACATATATGCAGGTCAGTGCGTGTGCTATGTGGACAGTCACAGATACAGAGACAGGCCTGTCAGCCATGCTCTGGTCACATGGGATTGGTAAATGCTCCTTTGGACATTTCTGGAAATAAATGGCCTAAATGTAGGAGGATGGGTCCAAAGTTCTCTTCCAATGTGTCTGGTCCCAGGGCAGCAAAAATAAATGATTTCTCCCTAAGCCAGTTGATTAGCTTTGCTGACACCTTCGGAACTCTCCAGAATTACAGAAGCCTCCTTTCTGGAATTAATCCTTCTCACTGCTACCCTCTCAAACTGCTGGGCTCTCTGAATAGCGCCCTCCCCCTGAGTCTTAGAAATAGCAAGTTGTTCTTCAAAAGCTCTCCCCCATCTCCTACCTTTCCTGGTCCTTCCCCTGCTGCTGGGTTTTGAACCAGCTCTTCAGCTCTCTTCCCAGACCCACTTGTTCATTCCCTAGGCATGTCTCTTTGGTGGCTGGGCGTAGATTCTCTCTGGATGCCATCTGGATTCCTGGTGCATCTTTGGGGAGTAACCCTGCCCTGCCACTGAACCCTTGTTCAGAATCCAGGGCTTGAAAGGAGAGACACAGCACTAACACTGTAGTTCATGAGCACACAGGTCTGGAAAGGGCTGTGGAAAGGACCTCGCCCACCTCCAGATGTGAAAATCTGGGCCAGAAGACGGTCAGCTACTTGTCTAAGTCACTAGGATAGTAAAAAAAATGGAACCAAAGTCCTCTGGAATTTTATTATTAGTTTCTGCTTTTGTTTTGTACTGGGGATTGAATCCAGGAGCATTATACTTCCGAGCTACACTTCCAGCCCTTTTTAAAATTTTTACTCTGGAACAGGGTGTCACTAAGTTGCTGAGGGTCTCACTAAGTTGCTAGACTGGCCTCGAACCTGTGATCCTCCTGCCTCAGCCTCCTGAGTATTGGGATTACAGGTGTGTGCCACCACTCCTGGCTCATTCTTCTTTTTAATGTAAACTTATTGCTGGAGTGTAGAATACATACACGAAAGTATGCAAATAAAAATATGCAGATTGAATCCTATGAAGATTAAGTTTTGGCTCTATAGTTTTCTTCTTCTTGCCCTACGTATATGAACTTTGGGTTACCTGGCAAAACTCAAAACTGTGTTTCCTCCAGTTTGTGTGGGTACATGCCTTAGGGATGTATTTATCTGAATGTTCTTTTGATCTTGAATCTATGATATACAAATGTGCACTCAAATATATGTCTGTCTGTGGCTTCATCCCAGTTATGGAAACTCCCTGGTTGCCCTGTGAAGGAAGGTTGGCATGAGAGATGGAGACTCTTCTACAGTGACATCAAACTTCTAACTTAGCAAGTCAGAATTGCTTGCCTTTTTTCTGTAGAGCAGAATGTTATCTAGCTCCTTGCTGACACCAGTTGAAGATATCAGCCCCAGGTCTAGTAGGTGCTTGGAATTCTTTGGAGGGAAGGTGCAGAGAAAACTCACAAAGACATTATTATAAGACTGCTCCCTCATAGAAGGGCTTTGTGACAGCTCATGGATAGCACATCCATTTAGCAGAATCTCAGAGGAACGGTTGTCTCAGTCTGAGGCTCTAGCCCCAGGATTAGGAAAAACCCTTGGAGTCTTCCAAAACTACAAGAAGTTAAGAGCCAAGCTGTTTAGCAGTGTGAGCCGCAAGGATAAATAAGCCCATTGTGATTCTCCCCAATTCTCTTACCTAGAGCTGTGTCTGCCAGCAGCAAAGTTCTCAGATGGAAGCTCCGGGAACACACACCTTTTATAACTTCTTTTGTTTCCCCTTCTCTGAATCCTGACTAAATGTTGGCATTCATTCAAAGACCTCACTGTCCTTTATTGCCCCCAAGCAATATATTTTTATAGAGCAGACATTGCAAGTTCAAAGATGTGCATTGAAAAATAACTTGGCCCTTATTTTCTCTTCCAAATGCCTAGATTGAAGCCTCCTGGCCGCATTAAAATCTTCTAGTGGAAACAAACTTTAGAGTATTAAAAGAACTCAATTCCCCGAACAAAGTTGGAGGTCCTCAGCTCAGATTCATAGATCACACTGAAATCAAACTGACCCACCCAGAACTCAAATGCTCGATATAATATTCATGCATAAAGAAAAGCAGAATAAATCCTCCTAGATTTTTTTTAATGGACAGTTCAGACACTAATAGGTTTCCATTTAGATTTAGATTTATTTGACCAAAATGAAATAATCTCTTTCAAACAAGGTGGGCTTTGCCTAAATATGTGGTTGCTCAAAAAATAAGCTAAAAATGGCCACTGATATTGAAAATGCGTGTATAGACTGAAGAATCAGAGGATCTAAAGGAAGAAAAGGAATAATGTATAACTCAGCAAATGCCACTTACCAGCTAAGCAACCTTAGAGAATTTATTTAGCCTCTGGAGGACTCAGTTTGCTTGTGTACAAAATGGGGATAATACTTAGAACATACACAAAAATTGATTGAAATAGTAGATGAAACTCTTCCTTGGAACGGGATAATTTTTTTAATGTTAATGTTTATGATTGTTTTTGGTATTTCCCAAATTTTCAAAGGACTTGACATTCTGCCCAGTGAACCTTCGAAGAGCATGGTCACCATCCTGGTTTCATGAATGAGGAGCCAGTGCAGGAATGAAAGGTAACATAGCGGGTTGTAGGTAGAGTCCAAGCTAGAAGTCATCCATCACCACACTCCCCGTTCTTCTTGGAGTTTCCTGAGTTCTAGACAATTCTACCCACAAGCACCATCAGCAGTTTAAAGGAGCTGCCAGGCTCCACGTGGCTGCCAGACTAGTTCCTAGGATCCAGGCTGTTTACAAAAGCTTGGACAGGATCCTCAGGAAGAGCAGCAGAAGTGAATCTCAGGAAGACAGAACTGGGCTCCTTAGATACTGTCATGCTGTCCTGGGGATTAGACCCAGTGACTGCCTCTCCTGTGTGAGGCCTCACAGCTTGAGCCAAAGGAAAACCAGCATGATTTAGCTTTAAGAAAATGAGAGACAGGGTCTTTTTCCTCAGAAGATGAACAGCCAGGAATTGGGTCTACCGGTCATCCTCACAATGACATTAATAATAAAAGTAACAATATCTCCTATGGATTGAATACCACGTCAGCCTTAAGGTGACATCATTGGTTTCTAGTCTTATTATATAATCTTAGGAGCCTGAACAGATATCAGTATACATTACATGCTGCGAGGGAAACAGCTTTTCCCTTTTCTCTCTCTCTCTCTCTCTCTTTCTGGCAGTATTGGGGATTGAACTCAGGGGTGCTCTTCTATTGAGCTACCTCCCCAGCTTTTTATATTTTTCTATTTTGAGACAGGTCTCACTAAGTTGCTAGGCTGGCCTTGAACTTATGATCCTCCAGTCTCAGCCTCCCAAATAGCTGGGACTACAGGCATGTGTCACTGCACCCAGCTGGAAAAGAGCTTTTCTTAGCATCAGTGAAATATTCTCCCTGATAAGCCAGTGAGACCCCATCTCCAGGTATTCTCAGGCTGAGCATATGCCTCTTAAGCTTTGGTTAAGATGCTAGACTAGGTAGCCTTCTTAATTGAAAGCGGTTTTTTTTTCTAATTCCAAGGTTCCAGAAAGCTAGTGCACTTGACTTGCTATTTGTAAAGTCTGTTATGCAGATTTTGTGCCCAAGTCCTGGGAGGAACTTAGAGAAACACATCATACTCCTAATTAAGGAATGTTTATAAAACATAGCCAGCAGCATAAAACTACCCTAGAAAATGCTAAAGTGTAGCTTTATTTCCTATAAGGACAGGGATTTCTACTGATTTCTATTGTCATCTTTAGTGGCTGTTTCCAAACCATCTTAAAGGTTTTGCCCACTGTGGTGTTCTCATATTCCTTGTTGCAAGAACTCTTGGAGTATGACATGGTTCTCTCAGAACTCAGAGGCTCTGGAGGTCACCTGGGCTGGGAGGAAGCAGGCAACCTCATGTCTGACTGAGGTCAGTGAAGAAGTAAACTAAGACAAGGCCTGAAGCCTCTGGCAAACTCAGCAACCTTCCTGCTCTATTCAGGGCTGCTGGGCAGGGGTGAGCTCTCCCATTAGAAGAACAGGTGGATGCAGAAACAGGTGTCCAGGATGGGAGAAGAAGGTGGCCCACTCTGAAGCAGACCTTATGGCAGGGTACCAGAACATTGTGATGCACACACAAACTCACAGCCATGTCACCCAGGAAATCATCTCACCTCTTTGAACCTCAGTTTCCCCATCTGTTAAACATCTTAATGTCACTGTGACATGAAGAGTCATAGTAATAGCTGTGGCCATGCTATCATTCCCTGATAAATACTTACAAGAAGCAAATCTCTGGGTCCAGGATTTAGATAATATAAAGGATCAAATTTTGAATTTCTTTGTGTGCAAAATATTTGGTGGTCAGGGATAGTGGAGATGTAGGTTGGATTAGATAAATTTCCAGTGTCCTTAGCTATAGCTCTTTCAGCGCAGGGCCACCTGGAGGAAAGTTAAGAAGCCTTTTCTTGTTTTGTGCTGCTTCAATCAGTGAACCAAACCCTTGCCTCCTCTCCCCTCCCTACAACCATGTGCACCCACGTTCTACTTAGGGTACATGCTGCAGGTTGAACTGACCGGCCAGAAAGACATGGTTGCAGCTAGAAGTGAGCTCAACCACTTCCAAATCACTCCAAATTAATCTTTGTAGCTGGAGGGAGACTGAAGCCCTTGGGCATCCCCTTTTGTTTTATTAACTGCCAACCGAAAATGCCAGAAGTAGCTGGGGAAGCACAGAAGAGGGGACAGGGAAAACTTTGCATATTTTAATTACTTCAGTAAACAATACATACCGCAGCAGAAACCTACCATCCATGCCTACATCCCCAGGCAAAAGGGAAGTTGGAAGCTCATCATGGGACATGACAGAAAGAATATGCAAGGGATCTCTAGACTACAGACCACCTTATCCAGTGTCTCTGAGCTGGAGCTGACTTTCCAGGTCACCCACTGGCTTGGCTGCTGGAGTAGCTTTGGTGAGAGTAAAGACAAGTGGACACAACAGGGCTTTTCACACACCCAGAGCTTCCCAAGAACTGAATGCAGTTCTTCGCCCGACGGGAAAACGTGATTCTTCTTTGAGTCATGAAACAGATTCTTTCATGCTAAAGGAAGGATGGTTGCAGCCTGGGAGGAGAGCGTTCACGTTCACAGATCCCTTTCTCTGGACCACACACATGAAGCAGGGGATAAAGCCCTTCATCTTCACTGAAAGGTGGGAATTCAACTTAGAAAAATGTCATGGTTAAATTCTCAGAGAAGCCTGAGGATGGGCGATAACAGCGGTTGGAGCACTCTGTGAACTGCAGAGTGATTAATCAACAGAAGCTAGGACCACGACTATTTTTATGCATCACAGGTTCCTAGTTAGACCTTCCCCCGAGAAATTCCAGGAAAGAGGTATTGATTAACCCAGCCACAAACCCTGACAGAGACTAGAGATGTCCCCAGCATCCTGGAAGGGAGGTAGCCAGCAGTCTGGTACTGGTCAGAGCCGTGGGATCCAGTGGAAAGAGTATTGCATGGGTACTTGGATCATCTGAGTTCTGGTCCCAGTTCCCTCAGCATGCCACCCTGGGCCTGCGCTTCCCTTAGGTCTCAGTGTTCACATTGGTCATGATGACACTGTTGAACTGGAGGATTTTTAAGATTCTTCTCTGCTCAGAAACTATATGTGATTGTTCAAAGATAATTTTCTTATCTGAATTGGTATGCCAAGAACACTGAACAAAAGCTCTTCCTACAGTCAGGCTGTAGCATCAACAGCCTGACTTTCCAAAGGAATGTGTGTGTGTGTGTGTGAGTGTGTGTGTGTGTGTGTGTGTGTGTGTGTGTGCGCGCGCATGCGCGCATACGTTGTGGGCATGCCAAAGAGAGCCAGAACTTGGGATCTCCAGGGTCCTGCCTGAGGGTTACATCATACCACCTGCCCCATCCTGAGGCTCCTGTGTCCACATCTATGAAATCGGTAGGCTTAGGGAAAGTGCTGTACTCAATGACCTTTAAGAATCATCTAGTTCCAAACCACGAAGTGTCAGTGAAACAGAGACTGGATAACCTCTGGATGCCCCTCCCAGCTCTGGGAGAAGGCTAGCGTGCTGGGACCCTCCTACCCCACATGGCCCACGACTCTGCACCTGGGGCCCAGGCTGCCTCTCTGCAAAGAGGGGTGGGCCGAGGGCAGCCTCAGATGAAAGGGACAGAGGAGCCACACCTCCCACAGCATGTGGTGTCCCAGGCCATCATCTGAGGCCTGCAGCTGTGGGCTGCACCTTCTCCCTTTATAAACAAGCCCTGCATCTTGGCTTCCCCTTCAAGGTCAAAGGCAGGGGATGACTGCTTTGAGAATGAACAGAGGAGAAAGTCTTAAATGCTAAGCCAGCAATCACAGTTGGATGGTTTTTAGTTTAGTTCTTTTTCTTTTTCAAAGACATTCCTACTCTTGTTATACACATTTTCCAAAAGCATCTAAGTGGATTTCTTGTTTCCCAGCAAATGAAACTGAGATGAAGTATCTTTCTCGGGTTCATCTAATGGGTCCCCAAAAGGTAGAGCCAGACTAAGTACTGGGGTAGGTAATCCCCAAGAGCAAGAGTAGAGCCCTCATATTAATCTATCCATCATAATAGAGATAGAAAGAGATGCTTTCGGCATTTCACATTTGGGGCCAGAGGTGAGAGTCCTGTCTCAGTGAGCAGGGATTCAGAACAATACCTTCCTGAGTGTTCATACTGTGCCAGGATATATGCTAAATACGTTAAAAGTCACGGCTTCATCCAATCCTCCCAGTATGCATTGGCTCTGGAAATTATTACCGTCAACAGTATCGCACTGAGGAAGGAAGAGAGGGAGGGAGGAGAGAAAGGAGGGATGAGGGGGAAAGGAGATTAAGTAGCTTGTTCAAAAAGGCTGAAGAGTGAAAGAGCCAAGTCTTATACCCAAATTATTCTGATTCCCAAATCAATGTTCTTATGCACCCCCAAGTTGAAATTCTGTGCATTTCCAAGTTGAAGGAAGACTTGCTAGTTTGTTTTTTAAAAAAGGGTTTTAAGGCATGTAAATTGATGGGTTGGGGTGGCAGATTTTGGAAAATCTGATAGAAATCATAGAATTCGATGCCTACAAAAAACAGTCATAAAAGCTGAAGGGGGATTTTCATTGAGAAATATCTAAGTCAGCAGACTCAATGAAGTAAGATGGGGCCCACATCAGCCTGGAGATCATTCATAAAGATGACACCAGAACACGATGTATGTTTCGTTTAGAGAGACTAGAAAAAGCAGCCAGTCCTGGGCTTTGCTTCCTCAGTCATTTTATTGCAGCCTTTCTCTGCATAATTTCCGACTTGAGTGTGGAAGTGAAACTGAGGCTCTCTCATATGGTCGGTGGGATCCCAAAGCCAGGTCCTGTCCAAGGAAGACAAGCCTTCCTTACTGAGCATCTGGGTCCCAGATAATCTATTCAACAGAGACAGCATTTATCATCACCGTTTTCAGAATTCACTACTTTTAATTGTTTGGATATGAACTAATGATTAATGTCATTTCCTCTAAGACATTATCTCAGACAGAGAAAGAGAGAGGCAGAAAGAGATGGAAAAAATATAGGAAAAAGTCTAAATGCACAAGAGAAAGAAGGAGGGATAGAGGAAGCAGTGTAAACTAGCTTGGTGGCATTACTTGGGTCTTATAATTAATCTAATACCCTAAATAACTTCCAAACCTGAAATTTTGCATTATCAAGACACCATGTTGTTTTTTTGTTTTGTTTTGTTTTGTTTTGCTTCAAGTAGATGGGGTTAAGATTTTCTGTTACTTGTAACTAAAAGAATCCTGATAAAACACAGGAAAATTCAACTCAAGTTTGTCTTTATTTCTAGGAATAAAATGTCTATTTCTAGAAACAAATCTAAGAAGAAAGATCCAGAGAGATCCCAGAGACCCAGATAGAAACCAACTTGCCCAGCGAGGGTGGAACTGCTCTACACCTTCTCTCACCCACTGAACACCCCATTTTCCTTCCCTGCCCTGTGTGACAGTTCCTGAAAGCCAGGGCTTCACCAGCCCTGAAGCATCGCAGGCCATAGCTCACAATGTGTGGCTCTGACACCAGCATCAGAACTGAAAGCTTTCCTTGTATGGCTGCATCCACCCAGGTGCCAGACTCGGGCCAGATGCATTTGACTAGAGGTGGTGGCAGACCTCTCTCTTCCATTAGGGTTAGCCACAAGTGGAAGGATGGGATGAGGCTGCAAAAAATCAGAGGAATTAACTAATTCTCAAGAGAGGGTAGGCTCCTGCTCAGAGACAGCAGAACTCAGCA
>PVJS01000239.1:71245-150429 GCA_004027185.1 Glis glis
GCTACACCCCCAGCTCTATTTTTTTTATACTTTATTTTGAAACCAGGTCTCACGAAGTTGCGGAGGGCCTCACTAGGTAGAGAGAGAGAGAGACAGACAGATAGAGAGAGAGAGAGAGAGCGGGCGGGCGTGAGAGCGAGCTGAGGCTGGCCGCGAACCCGGATCCTCCGGTCTCCGCCTCCCAAAGTACTGGGATTACAAGTGTGCACCACCACGCCCGGCCTAGGGTAACTTTTCTTATGAACAGTCTTGCAAGGATGGTGCAAGCAGAAAAACTCCCTCCTCTCCTCTGTCATCTCTTGCGGCTCCCATAGCCCCTTCACTGTTAAGACCTGAGCTCCATCCCATCCCAGACAGCTCTTTTCAGCCTGTTCAAGGGGATTGCTCTGCTCTGAATCATTCTATTCTGCTCACCCAAGAACAAAATGCTAAGGGAAATCGGAGTTCAAAGATTAATTACCATTTGATGTACAGAGTTCTTATCTTGGATAAATCTCCAGGTGAGAATCTGGGCACACACAACTGATCTCCCCGAACTAATAAAGACCTGAGATGCCATATAAATTAAGAGGCATCTTACACAGCTGAATGTATTTGTTTTCCCCAAAAGGTTTGTCTTAACTACCTTGAGTCACAAAACTCGGAATACCAATGAAAAAGTGAAAAAATAGCATCCCATAATTTCAGGCTGTTCTACTACTTTGGTGTTTGGCTCCATCAAAGTTCAAGTGTGTTTTAGAATGCTCCCGAACTTCTGGACAGCTTCACTGTAGCGGAATCTACCTCAATCTCAGGGATAGATGGAAATCACTCCCATGCAAAGAAGAGTGAACAAAGACTTCCCTAAGCTCTCCTTGTGTGCCTTGATCATGCAAAGAGACAGGATTGGTGTTTGTAGTTTCCTCAGAAAAACTGGTTTGGTGTAGGTGGAGAGTCTCAGTCTCAGCATGCTAGAGCAGAGGATGCACCCATGGTCAGGTCTCTAAGCAGGTTCCTGGACTGAGGCACACCTGTGACCAGGTGCCCTTAGACCTTTGCCTAAGGCCTGAGCATTGCCCTTCCAGCTGGGACTAGTCTCTTCCAAGAATTACAGTCTCCTAGAATCAAGACGTCCACCCTGTGAGTGGCCTGGTAGGCCATATATAACCAGGAAAAAAGACATATCCTCGACATCTTGATATATAACCAGACATTTCTAATCTTTACCCTTTTTCCATACTGAAACTCCACAGACCACATAGATACAGAATAGAGTATCCGGCTGATGTGGAGATGAGTTAATATTTTAGAAGAAAAAGATAGTTAGTTTTCTTGTTTGTTTATACCAGGGAGAGGATGCTGAGAGATAAGTCAGAGAGGAGCATCCTATAAAGGAAGATAAATGATGCTTTGTTCCTTATTCCTTGAATAGCAAAGTGAGGAGGAAACAAGACAATAGTTTGTAAGTCCTAAAGAGCCAGAATTCAATGAGGTAGCCACAATCCCATAGTGAGAAGCCCATAGCGAGGGGTATTCAAGCACCTGGAGAAGATTCCTTGATGCTGGCATTGTGACAGTAAGCGAAAGCCTTGGTAAATAACAGGAGTAGTCATTCTCTTTATCTATATGCCAATTATTGTGAAGCTAAAAGAGACATTGCCTTGATATGCTTTGAGAGCCTGAGATAAATATGTTCTAGAAGTCAAAGGGAATAATAGCATCATAGGCAGAAAGATCCTCCTTTAGGAAGACTGGAGAGGGGTACTGGCATCTCAAAATAATTCTTTACATTTTGGGAGCAGGTCTGTTCTGTGTGTCTAAATAGCTACTTTCTTACCATATAATCTCAGGAGCCCATCTTATACATAAAAGAAGATTCTACCTAATTTTTCTTCCTGGGAAATATATTAAAGTGCATCACAAATAGATACAAGGTTACACAGCGTTGTTTATGTTAAACATAACCATAATATCTGAGATGTGGTCCAGAGATATCCTGCTTCTTGCTAATAGCATCCCAAGACTGGATGAGGTCTGTAGATTCCATTCACAAAGCAGACAGAAATTAGGAATTATCTTCAAACCCAACTCTTCATTCAAACTCCTGGCAAAAAAAAACTTTGTCCAGTCTCAGAACTCTGCATGCGTTCTTCCCACCCCCTCTTCTATACACAACAGCATGCATTGGCCCTCCTTCCAACGTGCGTGAAACCCAGGGACCCTGATGCACACGAGTTAAACTTCCACCTCTGTCTAAGGGAAATGCCATAGCAGGAGAACTTTCCTTCATGCCCCCCCCAAGTTTCCACGTCCATCCCCATTCCCAATGACAACAACACGCGGAGAAGCAGCAGAATTCATTCTACCTTCATGCACAATCAGCAAAGACATGGACAATTGCCCCAACACATCTACTGCATCTGATCCAGCCATGCACATCAGCCCAAATGTGGGACCTTGGGGTCGCCCAGGGAGTCCTACTTCTTTCCTTTCCCCACTTCTTACTTCTATGGATGGATGCTGATACTAATTGATAAAGGCAGGATTTCAGACTTAATCAACCTGGATTTAAATCTTGGCTCCACTATTTTCTACTTTGGTATTTAAATGCCAGTGTTCTCAGCCCTCATGTGGGACTATGATAACTTCATCATGGGAACAGTGTAGATTAAATAAAGTTACTGCAAGCCCCAGCTTAAAGTGCCTGGCTAGAGGAGGTGCTCAGCAAATGTAAAATACTTCCCCACCAGCACTCCCAAGAACACCGGATGGAGGAAGGAAGGGTCTTGAGATATCGCAAAGGTCAGTGCAAGCCACAGAACAAGGGACTGCTACAAAGATGCTCCCCACATGAAAGGGTCCAACCCTTCCTGGCTGCCTCTCAGTGACCTCAGTGAGAAATGAAACTTGTGCTAACAACCAAGCAAAGTGTGTTTCTGGTGCCACAGCCCCCTGACACTCCCTCTGTGGTTTTTGTCACACTAAAGTTTGTGAATATTTCTTCATTTGGACTCAGACTTTTCAGATCTGACTTAATGCAGAAGGTTTGAGCCCAGCCATGAGAAGCCTCCTTGGAGAAATTAAATGAACCAAAATACATCATCTTCATTAAGCAACTCAATTTCTTTGACTTCCCTATCTAAAATTACAAACACACACAAACACACACATACCACCGCCACCACCTTTAATTACAACTATCAGCAAGCACTTCTTTTTCACCTCTCTGCTTTATCTTCTAAGGACCTATCATTTTCTAGCTTACCCTGTATCTTATTTTATCTTTATCTTCCATTTCCCTTATGAAAGGCAAAGATTTTTGTCTATTTTATCCACCTAGAATATCTCAGGATCCATGCAAAAGTGACTGTCTGTCCCAATTTATCAGGGAAGGCCTAAATATATGGATGCCCATAGCTCCTATTTAATTATTAATAGTTTCCCTTTTCACTCTCAGAAGTATCCGGGTTTAGACAACCAAATACACCCAATTGGTTTATAATAAATATTTGTTTAATTGAATTAGTGAATCTGACCAATCCAATGCTTTCATAAAACCTGTCAACTTCTAAACCAAGAGCTTGACCCTAATGTGACTGAAATGCCCATGATATTTTAAAAGCATGAGATGTGATTAAGCTCCTGTGGTCCTACGTGCAGAATTCTCACAAAGCTGGCAAACATGTTTGTCCTGATAGACTCTGGCTATTCACAGCACTGAAAAACCCTAAACTTTAAGGCTGCTATTAGTAGCAGGGTCGAGATGAGAAGCCTGAGAGAACCCGGGAGGCTCTGCATCATTTACCTCCCTGACAAAATCAGGAGAGAAGTGAAGGTAGTCATAGAAGCGTCCCCACGCTCCTGCCTGTGAGGCCGCAGCGTCAGGGTGACACCATGTATCAGAATCCCGAAGCTTCTCACTTCACAATTGACTCAGCTACAGCACACCCAATCGGTGTTGGGAAACAGCACCCGGCTGGTGGGAAAGCCCCTCAAGATGGCAAGTGGGCCAGGCATGGTGGCGCACGCCTATAATCCCAGTACTTGGGAAGCTGAAATAGGAGGATCACAGGTTTGAAGCCAGCCTCAGCAACTTACCAAGAGCCTCAACAACTTAGTGAGACCCTGTTTCAAACAAAACAAAGTAGGGCTGGGGGTGTAGCTCAGAAGTAGAACATCCTGGGTTCAATCCCCAGAATCACCACTACCACAACAACAGAAAAGATAGCATAAGTGGAACTTGTGCTGAAAACTTAGGTCTGGGAAGGTAAATTTCATGATTCTGTTTTTCCAAGCAGATCATTCCTAAAACAGAAAGAAAGGCCCCTAGAGCCAAAAAAAAGTGGAAAGAAGCTATCCAGTTGTGTTAGATGATCAAGGAGGGAGAGATGGAACATCTACGGACTCTGCAGCATGTCTACCTCTATGGATTGCTTTCTTCACCAGAAATTATCATAGAAATTAAAGAGGGGAGGTTAACAATCTCCCCCAAATGCTCATGGAGTATATCACTCAGTCACAAAGGCTCTGTGATAACTGTTCTGAACTTTTTAGACTAAGATTCATTTGAAGTCAAGGGGGAGAACGCCCATCCTTCAGACCCGATAGCCTATGTGTTTAGGGTTTTCTTAGTTCCTTGAAAGGGTCTCTTATGGAGTATAGGCACCCAAAGGACACGCAAAGTCAAGGTCACACCTCCTGAAATGCGAGAAAGCAGCCAAACCACCATCCATGCACAGCCTCCCGCCTCCACAACACACAGGCCTGAACAGAGTCCCTGGCAGCCATGTGAATCCCGGTGGCTCTCCCAGCTGTGCACCTCGTTTTAGCAGATCATGGCCCCCCACTCCCCACCATGCTGCCTCCCCATGAGACATCCCAAGCACATCGATGACTTTGGCAGGAAACTTCCATGGAAACAAAATGGTTCCCCATGGTGGGAGGCAGGAAAAGAGAGGTTGGAAGCAGCCCCCGGCCCATGGAAGTTCCTTTCCAAAGCCTGCAAGCCGTCAGTGTGTGTGTGGGCGGCCCTGCCCAGCCCCCTGGCCCCAGCAATGAAATCCCAACTCACTGTGGAAGCTGCTGGTGCTGCTAGCCTCTGCCGCTGCCACGACACGCTGAATGGGCCCTTCTGGCATGGCCCTTCCTGACCGTGGATGGAGGAGAAATCCGGGGAGGGGAGAGAAGAAAATGGGTGAAGGGAAAAGAAGGAAGCACGGGAAGATGAAAGACTGGGGGAGAAGGGAAGCAGATGTATCTTTAACTGAATGGTGTGTCTCTCCTAAACACAGCTTCCAAACATTAGTCCCACCACAGTCTACCTGCAAGACCTCTACACACAGTGACACCACTCCTAGTCCATGACACCCAGCTGCCTTTCTTTGAGGACTGCCAGAAGTCAACAGGATTCCCTCCAGGGGCTCAGTCTCCTCACAGGGTGAACCTCCTAGCTGACCTACAACTCTGAAAAGAAATGGCTTTTATCTAGAATTTTTTCAACCCCTTAGGTCAAAGAAATAGCACTGTCTCCAAAGCTTCTGAGGGAACACTTGTCCTTATTGTGGTAGCAGAGAATCCCTGAATTCACTACTATTCTTAGGGCTCCCTAGATCCCCTTCTCACTTTTCTGGTTTGGAGAGAAGGGAAAGTAAGCTGGACACAGTCTCAGCCCTCCTCTCCTTGCTGTGGATAGTCAGTGTGGGTGTTCTTCATCACCATTCTAGAAGAGAAGCCCCTTCCTCCTGAAAACCCTCAGGAGAAGTCAGGGCTGAGTCAAGCTGCTGTAGAGGAGGGAGCCATAGCAACTTGGCAATAGCAGTTCTCCCATGTGGAGAGCTGTGTGCAAAGGAAAAGAGATGGAAACCCTACTCTCAGTGGAGTAAAAGGCAGAGGAGCATCCAGAAATGACCTGAAGAAGAAGCAGGTTGGTGATGCAAGTTTATAAAGCCACATGTCCACGTGTGCAAACCTGTAGGGTGCGGCCAAGGAGACTATCCAGCGAAGACGATGAAATGTGACCCATGGATTCAGGTGGCCATGAAGGCAGGCAGTGAGAAAAACAAAGAGGGAGAAGAAAGAAAGGACACATGGGAAGTTGGGAAGAAAAGGTGTGAAGAGCTTCATTCTGTGCCCCAAACCAGATTTGTCGTGTTAAGAGTCCTAACATTCAATACATTAGAATATGACTATAAGTGGAGAGAAGGTCTTTATAGAAGTAATTCAGGTAAAATGAGGTCCTTAGGGTGAGCTCTAATCCAATATGACTGATGCCCTTATAAGAAGAGGGATCTGGACCCAAATACAGTTACATAGGGAAGACCACAAGAGGACATAGGAGAGATAAGGAAGGAGACTGGTAGAGTGCTTGAGAGCTTAGTGGGTCAACGTGAGGAGTTTAGATCCTGGAGAAATGAGGAATCACTCGAGGCTCTTAAGCAAGCAGGTGTGGGGTATAGTTTGAGGAACATGGAAAGGACAGCCCTGAGCCTAAAGGTGTGTGCATGGGTCCAGGCATTGGACTGACCAGGGTGTGCAGTGGGGCAGTTCCTGCCCAAATGCAAAGAACAAGTGGCAGCAATGTGCTATGAAGACATAGCAGGTAGATGGTGAACAGACAGGGTCAAAAGGACTCCCATTTGGGAGGCATCCCAAGAGAGTTTCATGGATGCTAACAGGCTGCTGAGGAGCACTGGATAGAGAAGTAGGAGGCAGCCATGGTGAGTTTATTTCCAACACACCAAGTTTCCATCGCCAATGAACTCTCCAAGGAAGGCTTCTAGATGAAGCAATCAAAGAGAGAAGAGGTGGAGGCTAAAAATGTAAATTCAAACAGCTTCTGCATACAAGCAAAAAGGGGTTATAACCAGGGGAGTGAGTGAGGTTTGCAAAGCAGATGTCTAAAATAGCTGCACCAGCGCTTTAAATGAGAGGGAGAGAACCAATGAAAAAAGTTAAGAATAACCAGAAGGGGGAATACACTGGAAAGCCAGACATTACTGAACAAGGCATTGAATCAGAATATTATGCAGTGTTGGCAGGGAAGGCACGGTGAGGGGCAGAAGGAATGGGGCTGTTATTAATCATGTCATTCCACAGTTCAGAAAGGATTAGCCTTGAGGAAAGACATTTACATTTAGCCATGATGAGATAATTACTGACCCCCAAACTGCAGATCTGAAGCCCAAAAATTAAGACCGAAGAAGGACACTACCTATTTCATTACTGGAGAAGACAAATGGACATTGGAAGGGGAAGAAGGGTCAAAGAAAGATTTTCTTTTAACGTAAAAGAGATTGTGAATTTTGAGAGTACAAAGGAGAGAGAAGGGGCTAAGAAAGCCTTCAAAACAAGATAAAAATAGTCCGGGGAAGGTGGGCTTAGATAGAGACGGGGCAGGTGACAGATGGTGAGGCACGAAGGAAGTGGGAACAAATGCAGAGGTGTGATTTTGAAGGAATGGAGAGGGTGGATTTGGCCTAATATTTCACAGCATCACAGAAATATATACTGAACAGTTTCTTGAACATGCATAATGAGTCCTTAAATTACTATACTGTATCTAAGCAATCTCCATCGTGTAGCTGGCTTTTAGGAACTCAGAAATGGAGGAAAGCAAAATTTTGAGGTCACTTTGCAACCTCATGTCCAATGTATGTGTATCTGTAGTACCTCTACAATGTGGCCATCTGGATTTTCTGGAAACCCATTGGGGATGGGGAACCTACTGTCACGCAGGGTAGTCTGTTCTATTTTGACACAGTAAGGGTAACTGCCTGTACCACTGTGCTTCACCACCATTGAGGCTGAAATATCTTTAGAGTTTCCTAATTATGCAGCCACTGTGGGAGAGGAAACAGTTGCAGTCCATTCATCACACCAAAATTATGGAGAACCTTTGCTCAGAACACCTCTGTGCTGAAGCCTGGCTTTATGATGCCTGAGTGTCTCCAACCTCAGTGCCCTCGAGGATTACCCCAGATCAGTCACTCTTCCAAAATCATGCCTGTCTCCTTGTTTCTCCATTCAATGGACATTTATGGAATGCCTAGCATATGCCAGGGACAGTGTGATGCACAAGGGATGCATAATTGAAGAAAATAAGGTATGGAGATTGCCCTTACAGAAACCCCAAGATACTGTGGACAAATCTGTGTTGGCTGATGTTCTTGAGAATATATTTTCTCAAGTAAAAACAAAAACAAAAGCAAAAAACACGCACACACACAAAATCACCTACTGCAATACATTTAGAGGTGCTAGGGCAACATCTCTTGTCTCTGACCACAACTTCCTTGCTTCTAGCTTCCTTTCCTTGCCCTTGAGTTTCACCAAATCTATGTTACACTCTTAGGACTACACTTGGCTCAGATCACTTGTTACACTGGAAATTCTAAACTCTTGAATTAAGGTCTCATTGCTTGATGTGGCCACCAGCCCTGAGCAACTCAAAATATTTACCTCCTTTGCCTTGAATAGCCTTGCTGCAAAGACCGGTTAGGAAAAAAATCATGGAATTGGATTATTATAGGGTAGTACTTATAACTCTAAACTCTACCTAACATCATGGAAACCAACCTGCACTGGTATGCTCTTTAAAATTTTTATTAAAAAGAAATCTGCCCACCCTTAGAAAAACCTCACTTGTGATTCAAAATACCAAACCCAATTCTTTCTTTCCCTCACTTATTGTGCAACCTGAGGCATTGCAACTAATTTCTCTGAGCCTCAGTTTATATGTCTGTGAATAGGAATAATCATGCCAGCCAGTGGACCTCAAAATACTTCAATGGAAATCCAAGATGATCACCAAAGCTGCAAGATGGGAGACCAATGTTCTTGTCTTGACTCCTCTACCACTAATCAGGTACATGAACTTTACAAATGTATGTGCTCGCACACATTCTCTCTCTCTCTCTCTCTCTCTCTCTCTCTCTCTCTTTCTCTCTCTTCCTCTCTCCCTCCCTCCCTCCCCCCTCCATCCCTCTCTGGCATTCAATCTCCTCATCTGTCAAATAAGTGGTTTTGACAAGATGACTTCTAAGTTTATTTGTAGCCAGGATTTTACAAATTTGCCATTGTAGATAGTTTACCTAAATTGCATTCATAAATTTATCAAGGGCTCTCATAAAATACTTATGGGTGCAAAAAAGGGGTTAATGTGTGTAGGAAATCCAATTGGGTAGAATCATAACCATGTAATGACTATATCAAAGGATGCTGATAATTGAATAAACATCTGCCTAGAAGCAGAAACTCTTACAAAAAAATTCAAATTTGGGGTTGCTTGATTTTTCAAAAAAAATTTAAAAATATGCCTAAAGACAGTGCTGATACGTTGGTAAAATTGGCATAGAGCTGATGGCTCTTAGCTGGCAAGGAGATCTGTATCTAGATCACCAAAAACCTTAGCCAGGTGGAATAGGGAACTGAATCTGCCCAGGAATAATGGACTTTTGTGTATACACGTCCTAAAAAATAAACAACTGCTTAATAGAAGATAATTTAGATAATTATCTTAATAGAAGATAATAGAGGATACTGGTATACTAGTCCCATTGGTGAACTTGGGGAAATCAACCCAAATGAGCCCTGGTAATGCTGATCCAATCAGCAAAACCCTCCTTCTGCACAGACTCCTTCAACATAGACAGGAAAGCTCACCCCTATTCCATATTAGAATCCCTCCACTTGTGAGAGGCCAATGTGAGAGCATGCCTAGAAGAATCCAGCAGGATCCTTGGATTGAGAACACTGATGAGGATGGTCTATGCCAGGCCTGGAAACAACAGGACGATGCTACCAATCCCTGCTCCTGTTCCTGTGTTCATGCCACATATCTCCAGCTGATCACCACATACTTTTTCATTGACCCTAGATGCAGCCCATGACTCTACTCGAGGCACCCACCATCTTTCCATCAGAACTGCTACCTGAGATACACTTTCCATCCCCGGAGCATTTAACACATGGTATGGAGGCAATTAGATTTACAAGCAACAAAAGAACTCTTTTTTTTTTTTTTTGGTATGATAGCGATTCAGTAGTGTCCTGAGAAATATTGCGGATAGTAATAATAAAATGACTTGCAAGTATTGGAAAATAAGTAAAATATAATTTGTTTCTTTAAGATAAGCATGAAATGGATGCAAACCTGGCCGTATATCCAAGGTTGTCTGAGAGGCTCTGAGGCCATCATGGCTCATTGTACCCTGATTGATGCCAATGAAGAAATAACAGATATTTCAGAAGAGTCACTAGCTGGTCACTATCACTAAACCCTGAAAAGGGGACGGTCTTGGAATTGGAGAGTGACAATATTCATCCTTGTCCTGGCTTTGGGCAAGAGAGAGAAAGGAGGATTTATGTAAAAAAAAAATTGTATTATTTCTGAAACTCCTGAGGAGCCAAGCACCCTCTTCTAAGTCTTTCTTGGCTAGATGTGATTCATTATTTGGTTCCTCTGACTCCCTTTATCTGACTTCTCCTTCTTTAAGCATCCTTCTCATTATGATCAGGATTCTTGAAAAAGAATAGCTTATTGAAAGTGAATGGTTTTCTTATAAAGCCTTTGAATAATCTGGTCCCCTCCATGTATTAATAAATTGTCCTTTTGGTGTTAACAACAATCTTGTGGATGTTTTAATTAATGTTAAACATTCATTAAGTCCTCTTCACTGATGTAGGGGCCATTCGTGGGAAACCAGATCCACCTGGCTTTCACTTAGGTGACACCAATGAATCTTACAGATGTACCTACCCAGAGTCCCCTCACACCGACCATTAGTGCCTGCCAATTGGGGACCCATAAGGATTCACTTAAAAATGCTTACAGCCCAGCATGGTGGTACATGTCTGTAATCCCAGTGATTGGGAGGCTGAGACAGGGGGATCACAGGTTTGAGGCCAGTCTCAGCAACATAACAAGATCCTCAGCAACTTAGTGAGACCTTCTTTCAAAATAAAAAGTAAAAAAGAGCTGGGGTGTAACTCAGAGGTAGAATGCCCCTAGTAGGTTCAATCCCCAGTACCCCCCACACACACAAAACAAACACAGAAATCTTGGGACATAATTTCTTACCCACTAAAAACATCTCTTGGCTGGGCTTGGTGGTGCATTCCTGTAATCCCAAAACCTGGGAGGCTGAGACAGGGGGTAATAGGTTCGAGTCCAGCCTCAGCAATGTAGTGAGACCCTCAACAACATAGTGAGACTTTGTTTGAAAATAAAAAATAAAATAGGAATCGGGTATAGCTCAGAGGTAGAATGCCCATGGGTTCAATCCCCAGTATCAAAAGAAAAAATCTCTCATAGTATTATATGTATTAAAATCAAACACTTTCATTAGCACTTATTATGTGACAATCACTGGGCTAAAAATGGAATGTGTTTCTTTGCCTTCAAAGTAACTTGTGCTTTTGAGAGGTATAAAACAGATGTAAACTCAAATGACTCAAGGACATGGGAAAATAAATAAGCACAGAGTTTAAGAAGTTGGGGATTGGCCCATTGGGTAAGGACAGGACCAGCAACAAGAACAAACTGGACCAGACATCAAAGGTCCAACCTGGCCTTAGAGGCTAGAGAACATGACTCAATGGAAGAGAGGCAGCCAAAATTTTCATGAAGATTGGCAAGGTGGGAGAAATGGACTGCCCACTACCCCTACCAATCAACTTTGAGATGTGGATGAGCTAGACTCATTTTTTCCAGAGTGCTCATGGTTATTTACTAAGCACAAGCTATCCTGGTAGTAATGGTGCAGTTGCTCTTGCTGGTGGTAAAACCAACTGCACCCAAGCCAACAGTTTACAAAGCACCTGCAGATTCCTTAACTCACCTTATGCATAATAATGAAAAGCTACCATCATATTGCAAGCAATAAGAGGAAGGAGGTGGTGCAGGCCTTAAGCCAGCCTTGTCTCTATCTCCAAAGCTCCAAGGCATATAACCCTAAAATCTTCCCCTGCAGTGACAAGATGTGGGAAATACTTAGAAGGCCTGGGGAATGGGGCTCTAATTCTTAAGACCTTGGTCTACTTAGAATTCCTGGTTCATAGTGACTAAATTTGTTGCTTGTTGGAGCTACTAATTCCACAATGGGAAAGCTCCTTCCTTGATTTCCTGTGCTTTCCCCTTCTTCCTGAGCTTCCAACAGACCAACTTGAATGTCTAAACCAATCCCAGAGGAATGTGCAGCTTTTTTTTAAATTTCTCTGAGTTCTCTTAAGTAGTAGGCTCTTCTCCCCTTTAATTTTAGTATCCAACACCAAAGACTCATCATAGGAAATACTTTGTCTTATAACTTATTTAAAAATTTCTTATATATAATTTCTACCTTATTCACTTACATAGAATAATAATAACCATCTATTGAGTGCCTAATGGGGACCAGGCAATTTGCATACATTATCTTATTTAATCCACACAAAAGAAGAAATTGTCCTCTCTCCTTTTTCAGATAAGGAATTTAAGGCTTAGAGAATATAAGTAAATTTTCTAACATCACAGAGCTCTAAGCAGAAGTGCAGAGATTCCAAATCTGCCTGACTCCATAGTTAGGGGATGTTCTGCCCACCCTCTCTTGAGCTACCCACCTTCAGCTTTGTCCTTTGGGATGAGCTAAGCCTGGAAAAAAAAAAAAAACAGGAGCAAAAACTGTGTTTAAAATTCTGAATTTCCAATGCCGTACTGACCCAGTCCTCTGCATCCGCCTCTTCCTCCTCTGGTTTAGTCACAGGCAGATCACAAATTCTTGGGCTTTGAGGATTATGAGAGAAACACAATTCCCTACCAGGAAGAAGTCAAGGGAACACATTGTTCTCTTTACATGCAAATATCTTAATTACAGCTGGTAAAGAAGATATTTGTATGGAAATTTATGTATTTTTATATGTTATATATTCAGTTTGTCTCGGAAAACAAAAGGCCTTTTGCACTTGAGGAAGGAAGATGGAGCCTGTTATGATCCATCCATCACCGCCCCCCACCGGAGTGGAGAGAGACGCAGTGATTCAGCACCAGATTCATGGGCCTCCTGGAGCCTCCTCCTCTCCTCTCTTGAGAATGGGCTGCCATGTACACATGCCTCAAGTTCTTGGAATGTTTTGATGGAACATCTTCCCTGTCTTTTCATATCAGTCCCCATGGAGACGGGGCTGGTGACGACAGCCACCATCCCACTCATGCACCACCTTCATTGACAGAAGAGAGCAATCGGATTTTAAAGTTGTGGAGATGAGACCGAATTTGAGAGGCTGCTTGGAAACTGCTCTCAGAAAGAAGATGGTACTTTTTGGCAAGGCGAGGGCGGGAATATTTGTATTCCATTGGTTCCCCACCAGTCGAGACATAACCAATGAATAAAATATAACCAGTTGCCTATGAAAAGCACAAGATCATTTTGGTCTCACCAAGCTTATATAAATCACATTTATCTCCACTAAGGACAAAGGATAAAGTAGCTTACCTTGCAGCAGGTAGCATTCTGGTTAGACACAACTGAGGACTTCCTACTTCTAAAGAGTATTAAAAATTAGAAAGAAAAGGATAAACCTCACTGATAATCGCTTCCCTTTGCCACAGCTGGAAGGAAGACGGGAGGAAACCTGTAAAATCCCAAGAGAAGCATAGGAAAAGAACGAGCACACCATCTGTCTGGGATGATGTTGATGCCATTCTGCCTGGGGGCATCGGGATGCAATAGATGACATTTAAGGCTCCTTCCAGCTTCATGTTTCTTTAAAGTTGAATGATTTGGCATTTGCTCATCTGTTTCTAACACTCTTGGGACACGGAATGGACAGGATGGCCTAAAGATGCATTTTTTAAAATCCATCCTGACCCACAGTTTTACTGTTACTCGTTTACAAGGTTATGATCCAACACTGCAGGAGGCTTTGAGCCTCCAGGCTCTGGCCTTTGGTTGCCCTTTCTGAGCTCTACTGACCCTGATGGCTTCTCTGCTATCATCTGCTGCTATCACCACCATGACCAGGACCTCCTTGCCTCTTGCCTGTACCAGTGTGATACCTACTTCAACATGACTTTCCACAGCTGCCCATCAAATACCCAAACCCAAAGAGCTGGCCTTTCAAGGATTTTGCCACAGTGGTCCTTCCCTTACTTTACAAATACTTCCTTCCACATATCCTCAGTTTGGGCCGGTTGAATGATACATCGTCTAGACCACTCTCCATTTGATTAGGTCCATGCTTTTTCTCATGCTAACCCCTCTGACTGGAATGACTTCCTGGCATCCAACCACTGAATACCAATCAGCCTCTCAAGGATCATGTCATTCCTCTAATTACATGGGCTTTTGAAATCTGTGGCAGCCTTTTGTATGATTCATCTCCCTCTGGCTTAGGGCAGAGCTATCAATTTTCATCCACTCATATATTCCCTAGGAAATAAAATAATTTCCTTGGGAATATGGATTATGTTCTATTCATCCTTACAGATGGTCAGGGAACTGGATTGAGTCTGGTACCCTATACATAGACCATATCAGTGGCTGGAGAATTTGGTACAACGGGAAGAAATGAACCAGTATGGAGAACGTTTAGCAAATATACAAATTGTCTTGCTCATCTTAAGTTGTATAAATGCTCTAACACCCCCACTATTAAATCTCCAGGTCTTGACCACAACACCAATCTCTCTAAAGTTCCATTTTCTCCTCTATAAAATCCCCAATCACTTACATCTTTGGGAAAGTTTTGGGAGATCCTCTTCCTCTCTGGGAAGAGCACCAAGGGGTCTTGCAAAAGCTAGTGTGAATGCCAGAAGCTCCACAGTGGAAAGCGAGTGCCTCTCCTGCAACTGGTTTGGGAGCAAGGACTTACACATCAACTGGCGAGCCACAGGAGCCAGAAGAATTACACAGGAATTAAAGGCAAAGTGAGCCCTTCACCAATTCCCTATTGCTTCTCTCCTGTTGTTATTACTGTCACTATTATATGTGGCCAGAATAGTTGCACTAAATCTTCTCGGAGGAGCCTGCTGAAGGGGTCATGGTGCTCAGCCCTAAGGGGCATGGAACCCATCCCCCCAACAAAAGTGCTGCAAGAGGTGCACAACTGGGGGCAGGCACAGGATGGCAGAGTAGCCAGGTGTTTTGTTCTTCCACTTCAACTGGACAAGCTCTTTGTTTATCTATCTGTCTGTCTGCCTGTATATATCTGTTTTATAAGGTTCCATTTGAAGATGAGGTTTTACTGTTATTATAAAAAATTGATTTGGAAAACTAAGCATTTACTTCAATTTTATGAGCTGAGAGTAAAGAACACTGATTTAAATTCAATGGCACCAAGGGAACTAAGTGACTGAACTGGAACCCAGTTCTTTGAGCCTGCTCCAGGAAAAGGGAAGTGAAGTCACCAGTGCATTCGAAGATGAAATTACAGTATACCCTTCAGACTGAGTATCTGTGTGCAGTTGCAGAAAACAACAATAATGGCACGGCCAGCACTGAGATAAGAAGCCTCAAGTCAATGAAGAAGGAAGACAAGAAGTGCCCACTCGACAAATGATAAACTTAGGTCCTAGGCAGAAAAGGGGATTTGCCCCATGTGGGTAGCGGTGGCAGGGACTGAACCTAGGCTTCCTGGCCTTTGTCCTGCATTCTAGCTACCATCATAGTCACTGGTTACCAAGAGCCCATAAGCAAAGATGGGAGGATGCTCCTCAGGACTAATATTCCTAGTCCACTGGGAGGAAATGCACCAAATATCTTCTTCACTTCATTGTTAGAATTCAGTGACTTACAACTCAATTTCTTAGTCATCATGCCCTAGAGGCCATCTTCACACCAGATCTTTGGAGTGTCCCATGGCAGAAACCACCAGACCCTTCCTGGTATTCACTTCTGTACTTTATGGAATGATTGAGTTGAGGGAGGTGGCTGGCATCATCACTGCATTGGAATACATTATAAAATGGTCTAGGAAGAATTCAGACAATCCCCATACCTGAAAAAAATCTTAAAATTCTGTCCACATGATTCTTATGCCCATAAGTTGACTATTGGCTGATTACCCTAAATATCTCAAAGAAGAAGAAAAGAGCAGAGTAGAAATGAAACTTCATTCACTGAACTAGATGCAGGTAATGTGGAAAGAGCCCGTTTCAAAACTGGAGATAGTTCTCCTATTTTATCAGGATGGAAAGATGGCCTGGGATATTGAACAGTTATCGTCTTGGAGTCAAATTTTAGATGGCTTTGGCTTTATCCTTGTACCTTTGGCCATGTCTCCCTTGTATCCTGTAGAAATCATGCCTCCTTCTCACTTATCGTTACACACAGAGCTTAGTCCCATAGAATAAAAAAACCTAAAAGAGACCAGAGAACTGGAATCCAAACTCCAGATATTATGATGAAGGTGCTGTCTCTAATTCATGCAACATACATACAGAACTGGCATTGAGATCAAACTGTCCTAAATGTCAGTCCTGTCCCTCAACAGACTTTTACATCTCAAAATGTCTGATATTTTATAGATAATTAGGGTACAGATCCACTGGCTTTAATCAAGGAAACAAGGTTGCAATACCTATAATTAGCATAAATCCATCCCACACACATTCCTCTGTGTCCCTTCCCTCTTCAGATTTGTGCAGCTTAATAGGTCTTAGCATTTCAGTTGTTTTTCTACACTCACACAAGATGTACATACATAGCACCCTGCCTGCCTGAAAGCCTCCTCTCTGGCCATGTCTCCTAATTGCTACACTGTACCCTTTACCAAAGCTGAAGAAAAGAACAAATGTGTGGTTTGGGGACTAGGAATCTAAGAGGACCCCATTGCTTCCTCTAGCCTCCTAGTCTAAGCTCTATCAGAGAAAGTTACCTAGAGATGGCTTCCCAGGACGTCACAGTTCTAAAGGATTCCTACAAAAATCTGGAGTTACAAGTTTCTCACAGAATAAGTTTTCTCAGCAACTTTGGGCTTTGGTGTTGCAGGAGAGCTTCTTATACTCTGCCTATCTCCATTCCTGAAAATGGAACCGTGGAGCCCTGGGACCTCCAAAAGGTGAATCCAGGGTTGTCCAGGGGTTCAGGGCATTGAAGGAGAGACTTTGAAATGGGGAGACCCATTCCTTCACCCTGGTTTCCACCACAGCAGCCCCACAGCCTACAAATAAGAATTGGTGAATGTAATGTAGCACTCTAGATTGAATCTGGGACTGTAAAGAGGATGTTAGTGTAAGTTTGAGGTTTAATTAATAATTTGTGCCACTGTTAATCTTCATATTTTTGACTAGTGCACCATCATTACATGGAACAGTAGGGAAAGTTGGATGAAGGGTATGTGGGAACTCTCTATACTATCTTTTCAACTATTCTATAAATCTAAAATTATTCCAAAATAAAAATTCATTTAAAAACGGGACAATCATGTTATTCAGAAATGGAATACAAATCTTCCCCACTGTTCTCCTCTATATAAATCAGAGCAAGGGTAACAAATTATTAGGATATTTCAAAAGCAGCAAAGGAACAATTAGCTCAGTGACTGGGGTCTGGCTACTAGAACGCTGCGTGAGACCCTCGTCTTCTGACAGTCAGCATCATTTCTCCTTCCCTGATGCCTGAGTCTACTCAGGAGAACCTAGCGGTGAGAAGCACAGGGACAAATGTGCCTAAGTTTCTTCAAAGAGGGTCAGCATCCCCCAAGGACCAGTGTGTCCAGCTGCCAATCCTTTCCCTCAGTATTGACACATTTGGAAATTCATTTCCACTAAGTTGATGGACCATAAACATCGTTGGGGTTCTCTTGAAACCCCTGAGCCTTCCATAAACAAAAATGAAATAAAACACCCCACCCAACATCGCTCATATTATTTCAGGAAGATGGAGAGTTTCTGAAGCCCGTGATTAGAACCCTGGCTTTTCATCAAGCACCTAACCTTGCACTGGACAATCCTGAGTGGCTTTGGTTAGAACACTTAGTTTTAGACTGTTCCTTCTCGCCCCACCCAATCTATAGGATACACTCCTGTGTCTTTTCTATTTTCCAGGAGAATGAAACAAAACACCAGCATGGCAGGATGACAGGCAGGGCTGAACTCTTTTGCGGCAACTATCATGTGACACAAGCAGAAAAGGGGGCCTCTCACAATGACCGTGTCCACATTTAGGGTGAGAGTGTAGTAGAAAGTAAGGATGTCTCATCCTCTCTTTCCTGATAAATCATCAGACACGGGATGATATGCTGTTGGGATGGAATGTTGGAAACAACAGTATATGGTATTTTACCCTTACTATGGCAGAGGTCATCAGCTGCTCCATATAATCTTTGGTTTTCTCTCCTTGGTGGGACAGGGCTACACTCCATTTCTCAGCCTCCCTCATGGCGGGGCCATATGCCTGAGTTCTTGCCACCAGGGGAAGTGACAGGACCTGTGTCCAGGCTGGGCTCACTGACAACATCCACATAGGTTCCTTCTTGCCACTTTCCCTGTCAACCTGGCTAAGTGGGATGAACACCTAGGACAACCGAGGCCAGCCCAGCCCATGAGGAAAAGGGCAGAGCTCCATTAGCCTGCAGGACCTGTGAGGAGGGCGACTCCTCCAATGAGTTGACCTGCTCATACTACTCTGTGACCTAGAAATCATCTCTGTCTGTGTTGGAACCGTAATATATCTGTGCATCTATTTGTTACAGTCATTGACCTACCTTAACTAATACCCACAGGTAAGCCTTGTTTGGACGGCCCACCTTGGAACCAGACAAGGCATTTGTATCTTAGTTCCAATAATAGGAACAGCTATTAATATTCATTGAGCATTCATCATCCTTTGAGCTTTATATGCATTAACTCGTAATCTTTACCGCAAATGCATGAGATAGGGGCTATTAACTCTGTTTTACAGCTGGAGGCGCAAAAAGGGTAAATAACTTACCCAAAGTCGTGCAACCTGGAAAGACAAGAGCAGAGAGGTCCAAAGCCTGCAATTTTTACCACTGTCATAGGAGCACCATGCCATCCATAAAATCAATATTCTACCAGCCAGATGGACTTGAGCTAAATGATTCCCACATCCTAAAGATTACTGTTATCATCCTTCCAGGAACTGCTGAGAATCTCTGCCCTAGAATCCCCAGCTTAGAAGCCAGAGCCATGATCCCAGCTCCCAGACCTGCCTCATGGCCTCATGTGGGTCTTTGCCTGGATTTTTTGCACTCTTCCCTCCTCATCTCCATGCCCTACCAGAACCCCACTTTTGACCTTATATGGTCATCTCCGACTCAGACTCCCACTCACCTGTGTCCTCTGGACATCGTCCCCAGATGCTACTTTTACTTCCTTTGACAAGACTTGCCTGTGCCACCTGCAGCTGAAGTATCCTCATCTCTCCAGGCTCACCTCACCTTACAGGTGTCCGATCGCCCATCTGGGCCCCTCCTGGTCTAGCCTGATCCACTTCCTGCCTAACTCTGAATTCACATTCCAACTTCATTCACTGATATTTTTATTGAAGGTCTACCAAGTTTCAGGCACATGGGACCGCAGGAAAAACAGGAAAAAAATCAGTAGGGTCAGAGTATCAGACCCCTTCAACCCCATGCCTCCCAGATCTCAACATATCACCCCCTCCTCAAATAAAAACATCTGACAACAGTACTATTCTGGAATCCCAACCTCTTCCCCTTCAGGACATTCGAAACTGTAATTCTAGATGTGATCACCGATCTCTTAGTGTTCTCCGATGTTCTGAGAACGGTGGACCGGTACCCGAAACCCGCCCTTGGCAAAGCGGGTGGAAAGGCAGTCTTGGCAGCACTAAGCCATGATCCACAGGAGGAAAGGGTGTCTATCACTGGCACCATCCTGAGAAAAGGGAACAAACTGCACTGGTGCTTTGATGCTGGGATGTTTGTTTTCTCTATCTAAATGTGTAACAGGAAATTTGGCAGTTCACCTTTGTAAATCGTTTGCATACCGCTTATGCATGAGCCAGATGGTGCCTCTTTGTTTGAAGAAATTAAAAATGAAAAAGAGAGAATATAAGGAGGGGCTTATCTCTACCTCTTCTCCTGCCCTCCTGTGTACACTCCAGAATCCTCACTGATCAGGCAAGCACAGACATGCATACACATGCACACACACACACACACACACACACACACACCTGCATTTATCTGCATTAGGCATAAAATTCTTAGGCCCAGTAATCAATGGTAGTAGAGAGGTGCAAACTTGTCCTGGGGTGTCAGCTTGCACAGAGAATCCTCCACAGTGTTCTCTTCACCTAATAAATCACTGTATTTCTCAGGGCCCCAGCTAGTGTATACCAAATAGCAAAGCCTTACATAAATCACCCCAACATGGGCTTAGCTCTAAGATTCCAGAGCAGGACCACATAAACACTGACCAAAAGAAGAAGCACATCCTGATGACCCAGTATTTTCTGTAAGTTGAAACCTTATGAAGGATATTTGCCTGAGGCAGACAACTTAAAGACCCTACTCCTTTAAGGCAGCTTTATGATCCCAAATTATTTTCAGTGGTCAGCAGCTTCCTTTCAGACCCAGGAACTGCATCTGGAAATAAGATTATGCCCACAGCTTTCTTGCTTTGGGTGTAAGGAGCACAGAGGAAGATAGTAAATACAGTCGCTTATCCAGGAGGTATTGTATTACAGGCTCTTTACACAAATTAACTTGTGTAACATCAACATAACTCTGTTGAGTAAATATTTTTGCCCTCGTTTTAAAAATAAGAAAGTCAACTAGAGGGTAGGGAAAAGGCATGGAGGTCACATGATTGCAAATGATGGTCACATGTGAACACAGTTAAGATTAGGCCCAAATCCAAGAACTTTTCTTGTCACCCAATGTCTTCCAATATGAATGATAAGACTTCAGGGTGCATTATTGTGACCTCAGGCAAATGTGCCTTTGTTTTACACAAGAGTAGGGAAGGTAGAACAGAGTATATATTGGGATAATTTGAAGATGTGAAAATGAAGGTGTAATAGAGCTGCTCTTTGAATGTGGAGAGCTGGTATCTACCCACCAGCAGTGGGATCCGCAGTTTTCCAATGGCATGCTGAGTTTTTATGGCAAAGCTATCCTTTCTTCTTTCATACCTCCTTGAAACTAAAGACACATTTCCAAGCCAGCTGGCCAGCAAACACCCCGGCTTCGAATTCATGGAGAAGGAAATGAAGACACCGGAGTGTGGACACTTCCCATTTATTCTCCCTTCTTGAAATCTGCTCCAGCACCCACAGAAATAAGATAGGTTTACTCCTTGAAACTCTTCCAGGAGTAAAGAACAACAGTTCACAGCTGTTAAAGAAAGGGCAAAGAAGTATCACTTGGATTGTGATTTGTTTTATTTGGGTTTTCTCTTTAAAACAGAACTAAGAAATATTAAGTACAAGGCTAGAAGCAAGTTTGAAGGCTCAGTTTGCACATTGTGGTCAGACCTGGTTTCCCAAGACCCTGGTCAGTAGAGACCAGCTTGGCATAATTAAATACCTGCCTTACACAGAAAACACACACACACACACACACACACACACACACACACACACACGAAACAAAACAAAACAGTGAGCTATCCCTTACTTTCATCAGTATCACCATAAATTTGAGCTTGGTCAGGCAATCCAGCAAACCCCATTACAAAGAGTGGAAAGACAATTAAATGGTGCCAGCTCTAGCTATCCTATAAGAAAGCTATGACCCATGGGCCTCTTAGTAACCACACCATTGCCTGTCTTGGAAATGACTGGAAAAAGTGGTCTCAACCCTAAAGAAAGACTCTGCTCAGATGTTTTTTGGTAGGCCTGACCAGCCCATTGGTCTGTGGTTCCTGCTACCATGTGCTCCCTTTCTATGGCTGGGGCTATTGGACTGGACAGATGGCTTTAGAAGCTTCCCATTTTGCTGTGAACACTCTCCCTTCCCCACCCTTTAATCTACATTGCTGCATGTGTGCTTATAGTGGTATATCATTTGACATCCTTTGGTAGTGCCATGAACAAGTCACTTGGTGGCCAAAAAAGGCATTTATTAAACATTTTTTCTCTGGACCATTGCTAAAATGAAATTCTTTGAGTGATCAGTTTTAATCACTGAGTGATTGTGTTTGGGCAAAGCCATCAGGAGCATCCTGATAGACCTGATCTATGTATACATGCCAACTACAAACTCCCAGCTTCCTGGTCCACCATGCTCAGGCCCATAGGACAACCAGCTGTGATCTTAGACTCACAATATGATCATTCATTCCCTACGAGGAAGAGGAGACAATTGCCTACTAGTCTTCTTGCTATAGACTGAATGTGTGGACCCCCCTAAAATTCACATGTTAAACCTAACCCCCAAGCTGATGGTATTTGGTGGGGTAGGGAGCTTTGAGAGGAGAATAGATCATGAGGGTGGAGCCTTCATGAAAGGGATTAGTGCTCTTATAAAAGAGACCCCAGAGAAGATCCTTTGTCCCTTTCTGTCATGTGAGGACACAGTGAGAAGACGACCATTTATGAACCAGGGAGCGAGCCCTCACCAGACACAGAAGCTGCCAGAATCTGGATCTTGGACTTCCAGCCTCCACAACCAAGAGAAATAAAATTGTCAGTGTGTTCAACTCCCCAATTTATGGCATTTTGCTATAGTAGTTTGAACAGACTAAGACAATCCTTACCTCCAAAACAACATTCCTCTCTCTCCTTATACCACTTATCCAAACTACTCCCCAGGTTGATGTCCCCAAACTAAATCTTCCATATATTAGAGGCATCTGCCTCCCAACCAGTTTGCAGACATTATCCCATCTCTGGGTCTCATGTTGCACCCATATTTCCCCTTTCTGGGAAAAGTGACACCCATGGCCACTTACCTTTTCCCTGACAATAATAACACAGTTGGAACCACTCAATGATCCATGGGAGGAGATCCCAAGACTAAGGGGGAAAAATGATTCTGGGAGCAAAATAAGATCCTGTTAATAAGTAGATGATCGTATGGAAGTAAAACTGAATATGATGTTCCCCCTCACAATCAGAAATCTTTCGCTAAGGTCTAACCTGTCTTCTCTGCAAAGGTAGAAACCAGTAAGATGCTTTATTTCCTTATCTTTCCAAATCCACTCAGATTATCTGTTCAACAATGCAGTAACCACTTTTTCTATCTTCCTTTGGGTTCCACTTTTCATCAAGATCTACCTTTTGAAACAAGATAATTCTTTCATGGTTACGAGATAATTCCAGAGAGAAAAATGTGTCATGGGGACATCTGGATCAGGGACTGTACTGGGAGATGTGAAAATGTAGCACCAAGTTGGGCTTGTCTGCATGTGTGTTTGGGCATACACATGTGTGTCTACATATGAGTCTGTTTGCATGAAGAATGAACATTGATGCAAGTAAGAACACAGTACATATGTTCTTGCAATGTACGGATACAGTCTCATCAAATGTCCAAGCGGAAAGGAGGAGTGGCCTATTGAGACAATAATAAACAGGTATGTCAAGAAGCAGGCCAAAAGCAAACTGTCAAGTGCATGTCCAGGCATGCATGTGTATATGTGCACACCAGAGCGATAGGGTTAATGGACATGACAAAGACATGTAAGCAAGATGCTAGCTCTGTCGCAGAGTCCAGCAACTGGAAAAGTCACCTTACCCTGTAGTAATCGGTGCTGTAAACGTCTCTGGACATGCCAAAGTCTCCAATCTTCACCAGCAGGTTGGCTCCCACCAGGCAGTTCCTGGTGGCCAGGTCCCGGTGCACGAAGTGCTGGGAGGCCAGGTACACCATGCCCGAGGCGATCTGACTGGCGATGTGGAGCATTTGGGAGAGTCCTAGCTCGCCCTTGGCCTGGCGTGGCTGCCCATCCACTAGGATCATCGCATCTGGCCCATGGGCCCTGCCAGGGGGTGGGAAGGAGAGAGAGAACAGAGAGCATTCAGGAGATCAAGGGCAAAGGCCTCTGTGGTTCCCAGTCCTCAGGAATGCCCCGCAGGAATGAATGTGATTGCCCTTTCCAGACTGGCTATGCCTATCTCTACCTATCCAAAATTATATGAAAGCAACTGTGGGTGTGGGTGAAACTTTCCAATCAGATTCCCAGCTGAGATGACAGCAGATATACTCCAATGGAACCAGGAATAAACCTACTTTTTTAAATACGTTACTACTACCTAGGGGTTTCCCAAGGGCTAGAAGTTTATTATAGGGTAATTAATAAAACAACTAACTCTCACATAGCACTTACTATATGCCAAGCACTGTTCTGATTACTTTGAATATATTCAAGACGTCCGTCCACCCCAATTTTGAAATAAAGTAACTGAGACACAAAATGATCAGATCATTGGCCAATGTCCCAGAGGTCCCAGAATGGCTATCTGGGTAAGCAGGAGACAGAATTTAAAGCCACACCTGTGGCTAAAGGCGCACTTTCAAAGGGAGCAAGGAGGGTTCAAATAGGCTCCCCGGCCTAGCCCCAGGATTCTGACTAGCTAGGCAGAGGACATTCATTTGCATTTCCCACAAGCTCCATGCTGATGCTGCTGACCAGCAGTCTATACCTGCAACAGTAAGTGGTAGTAAACTAGAGTTTGCACTCCTAACCACTCCACCACACTGCTTAGGACTGGGTAACTTATGGCAGTAGCAGGGCAGGATAGAAAGACTCTCTGGCTCTGAAGCACCCCAGCATCCCCTCCATCCCAAATTCAGGCCCAGGTCTGTTATCCTAATACCTCGCCCTGTCATATCGGTCACTTTTAGTGTTCACTCTTTTCTCTAGAAAACCCAATGAGCCATAACCACACCTGGGGCCCTTATTTATGAAGCGGTGGGCCAACGAGCCCTGGCATACAGTGAGGCCTCAGCCTGTTTTACTGCTTCTCCAATTTCCACTGAAAGGCACCATTAAATATGAACACACTCATTTTATTATCTCCGGTGAGCTCCACCTACCTAACTCCTCAGGAGAGCTGCTGCATCAGCTAGCAAGGTAGGGGTCAGTAGGCAAGCCCCCACTCCTGTCTCCCAGGAGGGCACAACTCAGGGATGTGAGAGCAGGCAGGGCCACCCTCAGGGACTTGGAAACTGCATTTGGGAGAGCAGCCAGTGATGGGTTGGTGTGACCCGTTGCTAAGAGTTTCTGCGCAAGGACATTCTAGAGAGGCTCAGCATTCACTGATAGAACCCAGGGACACAGATTAGTGGCATCTACTGGGAATCTGGTCAGCTGTGCAAGAGAAATCCCAGATTATGTTGGGGAAAAAATACCCCAAGAAGACTGTTGGGCCTCCATTTGGGGAGATTCCCCCATGTTGTCTTAGGGAAGGGACTTCAAAGAGAGACACAGAGGTCTGAGGAGCATCAGCATGTCCTGCAGAACTGTGCTCACATGAGCCTTCCCTACACTGTCTGTGGGGAGAATCAGGGGCATGTTATCTGGTGCGATGCTGCACCCCCGTTATGCATTCCTGTTCTTTTCGTCTGCTTTCCTTTACTTCTCACTTTCTACTTCTCTCACTCCTTGCCTTTACTCTTTCCACTCACTCTTTCTCTGCCTTCTGCTTCCCCCTTTTTCCCTCTTCTCCTACATGGGCTTGACAGAGATACAGAGGGGCACCCAGGAGCTCTCTTTAGCCATGTTGGTGGCACCTGAGGCTGAAGGCACTGCTGGATCAATGGACAGTGGTGGACAGTGGGACATGCCCATCTGACCCCAGAGGAATGGAAACGCAGGGAGAGGGTTATGCTAAGTACTGATTAAGAGCATTCCTGGATTGGAAGCTACTCTGGCTCACAGTTCTCACTAAAATTGTACCATAATAATTTTAAGAGTAGCTACCATAGGCTGAACACCTGCGAAACTCCTCTAGACATTATACACATATAGTCATTTAATACTCATAACAACTCCGCTAATGACTATTAGCAATTACTTATTAGTAACTAGGAAAGAAAATGAAGGTTTTATAACTTGCTCCAGTTGTAACTAAGAGATAACAAATACAGGACATGAACCCGAGTCTGTCTCATGCCGAGGACTGAGTTCTTCAGGGAAAGAACCAATTTCATTATGAATCTAGGTTCAGGAGGCTTTGAACATCCTACTGATACTTTTAATTCCTCCAGGGCCATTTTTTGCAAACCTAGCTCATAAGCAGAGTTCCAAGGACTCCTCTTGTCCATTACTTGGTACCGACTCTTTCCTTCCCTCCTCCAAATCACAACACTCTATTAAATGTTCCACTTCCAGGAGATGTACACCATTTTGTTGTCAAGCAGGTGAGAGCCTTCTTTAACTCATATGTGAACTCTGGGAATTTCGTTCTCAGTCAGGGGGTTAATTGGGTGACAGCGACAGCATCCTGTGTCCAGGGTCTGAGTGTCCCACCTGCTTCTTGGGACCCTGGGTTTCACAGTTCCACACGCGTGGCTTATCATGCATTTGGGCACTGTTTGGGAGGTGCCCGCTGTGGAGGGCTGCCACAGAAAAGCCCTACTGTAGTGATGAGATGCTTCATTCTCTGGGGAAAGTAGCTCCATCCTTGTATTTCCATCCAGAACTTGTGACGGGGTTCCAGTCTCTTACTAGCTCCATCCAGAGCCTCTCAAAGTCCAGATAGTCTTTCACCAGGGTTGGGGGAAACACCCTTCTTATGGCAAACCCATTCTCTAGAACAGTGCTATTCAATAGAATTTTCAAATGATGGAAATAGCCTATACTGTGCTATACTCTAGCCACATGTGGCCACCAAACACTTGAAATACAGCCAGTGAGACCAAGAACTGAACTTGTAACTTCATTTAACTTTAACTAATATAAATCTAAATAACCATACGTGGCTGTTGTACTGGACAACACAGTTCTAGAATTCCCCCAGGGAAAATCTGCCCTTTTTATTCAACCATCTATCTCTGTCTCCTGATGAATTTGTAAGCTTGTACCTCCCTATTCAGCATCAAAAGGTCTCTGGCAAGATCTCTAGGAAGGCTATATGGTCTTGGCCTCACTGTGCAAGTGAGACAGTAGGCACAAAGTGGGGAAGCTATTTGTAACATCAAGGGAGAAGAACCCTAGAATCTTGGAGTTGTAAGCTGCAGGCTGGTGAGCCCTCTGGGTTTTCCCAAGACCCATTCTGGACCCGACTCTCTTCTCAGCCCACCTTAGAATCAGGAAGAAGGGTACGGGTTTCTCATCAAAGGGACAAAGGCTTGAGACCAGCTACTAAGAAGATGATGGGTAAGAATAAAAGGGAGCTTCTCATTTCCCAGGCTCACGCTGAGGAGTTCAGAGGGGCGAAGCATGACTTCTAGCTCCAGAGAAAACCCCAGGGGCTTGGAGGGCCTGTGGTCGGGGGAGAAGGACAGCCACCCCTGCCTACCTGAGGAACTTGTTCAGGTCTCCGTGCTTCATGTACTCAAAGACCATGATGAGCGGGTCCCCGTCGCCACACACCCCGTAGAATTTGACGATGTGCTCATGCTGCAGGTTGGTGAGCAGCTCTGCCTCCCTCTGGAAATCCTTCCTGGCAGCCAGTGTGGGATCCTTCAGGGCCTGCAAACAACCCAACGCCAGCTTTTAATGACTGGAGATCAGGAAGCTGTGTTTCCTCCTGGTGAAACCAGACATCATACATGGCTGGGTTCCCAATAAACAAGATTTTAAATGAAATCTAAAGACAATGAGGCCAGTCAGACATGGTGGTGATCCCAGTACTCAAGAGGCAGAGACAGGAGGATTTCAGGTTTAAGATTAGCCTCAGCAGCCTAGTGAGACTCTTTCAAAATAAAATATAAAATGGGGCTGGGGGTGTAGTTAAGAAGTAGAATGCCTCTGACTAAAAAAAAAAAAAAGACCATGAAGCTAAATCCCATTGCAAGGCCTAATCCCTTTCTCCTTCAGCATTTTGAACACTGTAGAAAAAGAAACCCACTTTCTGATACCCTCATGCTGTGTGCAGGCCAGTGATTTTGAATTGTGTTCATCTCAGAGCCCCAGGCTTCCTCTGATGTGAGGGTGAATGACAGGGGAAAGGGGATGTGAGAAGGAAGGCCTAGCAAACCCTTGTATCTAAGGTTTCCTTTAAAGAAAGGATCCCCCGCTAAAACAAACACTGCAAAAACCATGGCCCAAATTGCTTTAACTTTGTAAATGAGCACAAACCCCTGGCTGACCAGAAATCAGGCAGTCCCCCTGTCCTTTTCAGTCCTTGTTTTTCAATGGTGAAGAATCTGTATTTTCAGAGGAGAGTGAGCAGTTTGGTTTCCAGAAGCCACTACATTCTCCTTTCCAGGGTTTGCAGTGAACATACAGAGCCTTAGATGTACCCAGGACCTGGTGCAGAACCATGAAGTCCCAGCTTAGGATAGGAAGGTAGGCATCTGGTGACCACCAACATGCTACAAATCAGCCTTGTGGGAGTGGGATACCCAGGTGCGTGTAACTCAACCATGTGGGTTTTCAAGCACCAGAAGGAGACTGTTGTAATTCGAAATACCTGATGACAACAACTTAGATTTATTTGTTCACAGTTCTGGAGATTTCAGGGGTTCAATCCATGTTAGGCCAGGTAAAGTCTGTTGCATAGTGCAGGGAGCAGTGAGAAAAAGCACAAGGGCTGAGCTCTCACCTCAAGTAGGCCAGAAGAAAGAGAGCAAGAAGAGCAAGGGGAGGAGGGACCTTATATAATCTCCAAGGCCACATCCCCAGGGAGCCCTCCTCAGCAACCAAGCCCCTCCCCCAACATGTCTTGCCTACCTGAAGTCTAGGGAAACATTCTAAATCCAAACTATAACAGAGACCATGGGACCAAAGCTGAAGACCTTGAGCACATTAGCATCAGGGGGAGCAGGACAGGGCAGTGCCACAGTGGTGAGCATTGCTGGCCAGGATGGATGATGATCTGTGCAGGGGAAGGGCCCTCTCAACCAGAGAAGCAGCCCCCACAAGTGTGCTGGCACATTTCCCCAGCCTCTCCAAGAGGTCAGAAGGCAAGTGGAGCCAAAATATCCACTCACTTCAAATGACCCGGTTTAGTATCCTCAGTAGATGCATGAGTTGATGAGGAAGTGCGTGTGAAATTCGCTCCCACCGTCAGCTTAGTGAAAATCTAGAAAGATTGCACGTTGGTTTGCATACTCTCTGCTAGGCAACTGGCCTATTCTAGCTATTCAGGCAAACTGACCTCCCCTAAGGATCATGCAAGTCATAGCTTGCAGGCCCATCAAACCTCTCAGTCATTGGCACAGTCCATCAGAGACGATGGACTCTTAGTACGGAAAGGGCTGTAGATATCTCCTCCCACCTGCTCATTTGTGGAGTTGGGGAAACTGAGGCTCAGCCTGTCTGGGGATCAGCCACATGCACACATCTTAAATGCCAGAAAGCTAGAGTTAGAGTGGACTGGAGCAATCCCCTGGTGAGCTCCACAGAGCCCCAACAGTCTGTAGTAAGCAATGCCACTAGGGCCACCATGTCTGGCTAGCTTCATGGTCTTTAGATTTTATTTAAAATCTCACTTATTGAGAACCCATCCATGTATGGTGCCGTCAAAGGGGATGTAGTCCCTCTTGGCCAGAGATCAAGCCCCACCCCAAATTCAACCAGCACCACATTTATTTATTTATTTATTTGTTTATAATTTGGAAGGCTTCACCAGTAAAGTATTTGATTAAATGGTACCGCTGCTGGACAAAGGTGTTGAAAGTTATCTGACATAACTTGCCCATTTTACGGATGAGAAAAATGAGGCCCAGAATGGGGAAGGGGTTTTCAGAAGATTATGCAACAGGAAGCAGCTTGGATCTGGAGTCCGCGATACTTTCCTGCCCTGCACGCCTGTTCGGATTAATTTACCAGATGCATTAGTGACTAGACAGGTCCACCCGGGAATGGTGGGTGGGCAGAAGAGTAAAGAGAGGTTACAGTGTAAGGGAGAAAGGGTCAGGCAAGGCAGGGGCACCAGGCCTATGGGGCAGGCCAAGGATAGAAATAAGGTGAGAGGTCCATTATACCAGCCATTGTTGATTTTGATCAGACCTAATCTATGCACTCTCCACTTCAGCTTAGGTTGCTTGTTCTGGGAGACTACCTATGAACAAAAGTATGGTCTATAATGTCCACCACAACCAGAACAAATGCATTTGCAAGCCAGACAGTCATGGTGAGAGGCACCCTCTCCCGGTGACCCAGCTCTTGTTTGCAGCCCTGAACTACACAGGATGGGGCACGGAGAGAGGATGACTGAGAGTGATGTATTTATTTACATGAAGAAGAAGTGAAAAAAAGAAAAAAAAGGAACCCAGCATGGGTGGGATGGGAGAATATAAGGATTTATGTGAATGCTGGATTTATGAGAGGGAAAAGTAGATCAAATTTGAGGCCAGCCAAATGGCCTCTCTCCATCTCTTTAAATCATTCTCTCCCACAGTCTGGACGTCAGCGGCAGCCATGGGATATTTCCGTTCTCAGCTCCTGAGCAGTGCCAGCCAGCATCCCCCAGCCTGGCACCCTGCGTTAGGAGGTAGATCAGAGTTCCTCCAGGGAGAGATGGGGTCAGAGCAACCACTGTCCTCCCAGGCTTCCACACTCTTTTCTCTGGGGTTTCCGGGTGGTAGGTCAAACCTCAAGTTCTTAGGTGATTGTCATAGTGTGGGGCATAGCAACTGGAGTCCAGAGCTGTGAGTGGCCCCAACCCCCAAGGATCAGTGCAACTGGGACACAGATGACAGGAGAATAATGAGGAGGAAATGTGAGCCAATGGCTCTCTTGCCCCTCTCAGGGGAGTCCACATCCAATACTTTCTTCGTTGCTGGGAAACCACAAAATGGGTCACCGGTCAGTGGCATGGGACAGAACTGGTGTTCATCATAGCCACCAACTGTTGGTGCTGGGAGAAGATCTTGCCAAGAGGTCTCTGAAGCTGGGAGGCTCCTGGCTAGGCCTTTGAGCAGTCTCCTTACGCAAAGAGGAGAGCTGCAGTTTGCCTTCCTTCACTCGTTTTTCCTCCAAAGTTGGGAGCCATTTCCCTTTCTGCTCTTTCCCTCCAAGTGCATCAGATCTACATGCCCTGCCATCTTGGGGAGAGGTGTGGGCTGTCTGCTCAGTGGGATGGGGGAGCAGGCTGGATGGAAAGAGGGCCAGCTGCTCAGCGGCCCCCAAGCCTTTCAGAATCATTCAGCATCACCGTCTCATCTAACCTAGGGGATCTTCTGCTTTCCATTTTTCTTTTCTTTTGTTGGAGGAAGATACTTTAAGGGATGCCCAGTTTCAGATTTCATTCATGTCCCAAAACCCTTTTTTGTCAGATACACAAGGATATGAACATTCTGAAATGTTCAAACTCCTAGATGTCCAAACACACACACACACACACACACACACACACACACACACGCACGCACGCACGCACACACGCACGCACACACACACACACAGCCCCTTTTAATTATGAAAAATAATTTTTCTTTTAGTTCCTCAAACGTCACTGTCACATAGCCTTGGTGAGAGTCGCAGAAACATTTACTGAGGAGGGAAATGGGTAGCTATCACATAGACAGGTGCTCCTCTCTCATCTGTCCTCCCAACTTAAAACTGGTCACTGGTTTCCCATTGTGTTTAGGGTAAAATCCAAACTCCTCAAACAGTCATGGACTCTAAATACCTGGTCTCATCTCTTCCTACCTCCTCTCCCCCACTCTTTGCTCCCCCCTCATTCATGACGCTTCAGTCTCACCGGCTTTTCCATATGTTGCATTCAAACTTTGCTCTAGGGCCTTTGTGCTTGCTCCTCTTTGGGTCAGAAAAGCTCTCAACTGAGCTGTATCCACACAACTGGCATGATTAGCTGGCTCCATCCACACCATCTGCAGAACATAGTGACCAGTACCTAAGCCACCCTGCACATTCACTGCCAACTGGACACCCAGAGAGATACCTCTCTCCCAGAGAGGGATTTACCAAGAGGTAGCCATGACTGTCCCCAGAGTCACTCATCACAGTTAAGCCTGTTAATGATCACTCAATGTAATGAAACATTATAGAAACCAATGAACTCTGAGTGCAGAGGGGCCAATTTTTATGGAACCAAGTTTAGATTTCTTGGGAAGACCTGCTAAAGGTCAATGATTAAAACCCTGTTGAAAGTGGAAGGAAAAGACTTAAAAAATTGAGAAAATAGAAATATGAGATTTTGCCCGCAGGATGCTTTATAAATGTGTTAAATTTCTGCTCCAACTTAAAACAACTGAAACTCATGAAGAGCTCAAACAAAAACAGAGCAACCCTCCAAACCAAAAGGAACCTAGAAGCTGAAGTTCAGATGTATCCCATGACCCTAAATCCAAATGGTGGAAATTATCAATAACCAGAACACATACTCTGACATATATCAAAATGTATAATTACAATTTACAATGCACCAATAAATGAACATAAAAAGTTAAAAAAAATTAAAAAATTAAAAAATTAAAAAAATAACCAGAACATGGATTTCCTGAGCCTGAGATTATCAATAACCAGAATACAGATTTCATGAGACTGAGATCAGGCTCATGAAGCTTCTCAAACAAAAAAATGCTCCAAGAGAATGAAGAAATAAGTGTGTTTGTTTGTTTTTAAAGAAGGTATGCAGTAAGAACAAGGAGAAATAAAATTAAGACAAAAAAACCTAAGGACCAATTAGATGTCTTGAAAATAAACTATATGGTCATTAAATTTAGAACAAAAACCTCCATGGACCGGAAAAACTCTAGACCAGATAAAACCACAAGGAAAGCTGATAAATTGGAAGAACGCCGGAGTTCACCCAGGACAGAGCACAGGATGACAGAAGACACTAAGCAAAGCAATAGGCCTCATTTTCCCATCCCTGAAGGAAGGGGTCTTCCTGGGTTTGAATGCCTGCAAGTGTATTAATTGTCAAACGACTCTATAAATGTGGCATGACCAACTTAAAAACTTCATTAACTCCATTACAGATAGTCTCCAACTTCTGATGCTTCGACTTAAAATTTCTCGACTTTACAGTGGTCAAAAGGCTATGCATTTAGTAGAAACCTTCCTTTGAATTGTTATCAGTTCCTAAATTGGAAATGTGGCCTGATACTCTCTTGTGGTGTTGGGCAGGGCAGCGAGCCACCGCTCCCAGACAGCTACAGGATATCAAGGGCAAACAAGGATGCTCTTCAGGGCACCCTGTGGCTAAGCCAGGATATCCCGTAGGTTAGGTGGACTCAGTGCATTTTTGACTTATGATTTTTTCAACTTCATGGTGGGTTCATTGGGGTGTAGCCCCGTCATAAGCTGAGAAGCATTTGTATTTTAACATCAGGCTTACACCACACATATACATAAGTTATGTTCTGTCTTGTCCTACACTCCACGTCTTTCCCAGCTATTCATCTTGGCTCCCCAGCAGGCTGCAAACACCTTAAAAACAGAAGCTATGGTTTCCATTTCTTTGTTTCTATCATAGAAACTATTAGGCAAAATATATATATATCTTGCCAATTGATTTAAAATCACAATTTTGAGAAGACCTAATCTTGGGTTACTCTTGCAAGTGTTCTCCAGAAGTACAAAATTACCCTGCATCGAGATGGGAATAAACTCAAGAGGAAGGGGCCTGCAAAAAGGAGTCAAATATAAAAAAGGACAGGGAGCAGGAAAGGCCACTTCTTGGTGTTCTCTGGAGGAGACAGGAATGTTCTCCAGGTTGATCCACTGGGTGGCAAATGGTGTAAAATCCCAGAGCGCTCCTTGAGGATCCCAGACCCAACGAGAGAAGGAAACCCTTTTTTAAAGAATGCAAACAGAAACCCATTTTTTACATCACTCAGTCTGGGTACTGCCCCTAGATGACAGACCATGACAGGGAAACATTTCCCAGGATTTTGGCCATCATACCATGTCCTGTTCAAAGTTTGGTTCATTCACCATTCCCTAGATGGACATTAGAACACCTAGTGGATTAATGTCATCCTAGACATTACAAGTTCAGGGACAGTGCCGATTCTAAGTTTAGCGACAAAACCAGAAACCGTTCCACATCCCTGGTCCAAGCTGTTTAAAGACACGCTTGCTCATCTGACCAACCCATGTTGATGGAGACACACAAGCAAGTTTATTCACAGAATATATATGGCAATAATAATCATTAGCCTTTTATGGGGCAACACTCTAGTTCTTTATTTTCTAGAACTGAGGTCAGCAATCTAGTCCAGGTTTTCAAAAAAAAAATGTTATTGGAAAACAGCCACCCATGCTGGTTGATGTATTGCTTATGCTGATTTCCCACTATACCAGCAGAGTTGCAGAGTTGCAAAGGAGCACATATGACCCTCACAGCCTCAAGTATTTACTCTGAGGCCATGAGAGGAAAAGCCTGGTGAGCCTCAATCCAGAGAGTCAATGCTATCTCGGCAGGTCATATGTCATGTGTCTAAGCACTTTCAGTGATATCGACATCAGCAGCAAAGATGATAAAAACAAATATCAGCTCCTTTTTTTTGGTACTGGGGATTGAACCCAGGGGTGCTCTACATCTGAGCCATATCCTCAGCCCTTTTAATTTTATCTTTTTATTTTGAATCAGGGTCTCACTAAGTCGCTGAGGCTGGCCTCAAACTTTTGACCTTCCTGTCTCAGCCTCCAAAGTACTGGGATGACAGGTGTATGCCACCATGCCAGGCTACACAGCTCCTCTTTATTGAGCATTTAATATCTTCCAAGCACTAAGGATTTTACACATACCGTGTGATTTAATCATCAACATTCTAAGGAATAGATATGATAATTCCTATTATACAGACTAGGAAACTGAAGCCCAAAGAGGTTAAGTATCTTGTACTTGGCCACATATCATGGTGCAGCTGGGATTTGCTCCCTGGCTCTCTGATTTCCATGCTATGCCAGTACCCTGCACTGTGCTGTCTACATCCATGGAGGTCATTCGCCCTCTGTGGACAGAGTCAATCTGTGGGTACACGGCAACTATGAATACAGAAACCCCAAAGTCACAGAAACATGAAACTGTCTTCATGACAGAGCTTTGGTCAGACCTCTTGGTGCTAAGAATGGGATTTTGTTGGGATCCAAGTAAGAGTCCTCTTGGCTGACCATGTCTCCCACCCCAGCCCAGTGGTCATTTTACATCCCAGTACATCATGCAAACTCTACAGTGGCCTCCAAAGATGCTCACTACACCCAAAGGGGCCACTCCATGCTCCTGATGCCAGAGCAGGGCTCCAGGGTCCCATGAGCACCTCAGTGAGACTATTTGACTCTTATTTGTGTCAATCATGTTCCAAGACTTGTCCAGCATTGGTCTATGGAGAAAAGCTCTTCACTGCTGGAGCAGCAGTGGAGAAGGCAATGGTAGTAGCCAAGCCCCTTCCCAACCACACCAAGCAATGCAGCTCCAGCTGCAAATCTGTCCGGTGCCTCACAGCACAAAGCCCTGTGGCTAATAAACCCAATCAGCAGCTGCCAGGAAGCAGTCACCCTCAGCCATCTGTCCCTTGGAGTCTGAACCTGGACCCCGTGGAAGAAATTTAGGAACTTCTCCCAGCGTCACTCACCAGTCTCCAGGTGCTTAATGCCTAACTGCCCCATCCCTCCTCCCATCTCCTCTGTCCCCAGTGATGCCTGGTAACCTTGGGCAGTGGTTCCTCAGGCCTTCTTGGGCAGCCCACCCTTCATCCAGCTGTGCTCCTGAGAAATGGTTCAGCAACTTTCCAGGCATAGACAACACACCCTGCAGAGCCACTGGGAGGGTGATCCAGGGCCTCCTGAATAAAATCAGGGCCTTTCATTGGCAGAATTTGTTCCTAAAGCACAGCCCCTTTAAGTACCACAGCCCTTGACCTTGGAAGCCAAAGGAAGTCGGTTTGGGTCCCTTGGAAACTTTACTAACCTTGGCGCAAGGCCCCCTGAATGCGTCTCGGAAGCTGACTTAGCATCATCTTCTCCAATGGAGAATGGGTGAGCCTCTTCCTCCACCTCCCCGGGCCTTAGTTGGCCCTCTCCCTGTGCCCATGTGCTCCAGGATTTACCTTCACGGCCACCAGCATCTTGTCCTTGGTTGGGCTGAGGTTGTAGCACTCAGCCAGGAAGACCTTCCCAAAGGCTCCCTCGCCCAGTTCTCGCTTCAACACTATGTCCCTTCTCTTGATGTGCTGCACATCTGTAGGGGGGAACAGAGAGGAGGCAGAAAAGTCAGCCCTCGGCGCTTGTCAGGACAGCACAGGATCTGGAGTGCTTCTGAGTCCGTGGCAGGGAAACCAAGCTCCAGCACCCCAATTAAGGCATGGAAACTGGCATCACTTTGTATCTGAGAATGTGACCCAGAACAGAAACTCAGCTCCATCCCTGACTAGCCCCTGACCTCTCTAACCCACAGCTTCCTCAGCTGGAACACAGAGCCTGGGGAAGTTAGTGTGCAGGACTCTGGCATGAATGAGCTATAGACATTGGAGATAGGATGGGGCCGTCTCTATGGTTATTGTGCACATGGATCCCCTGGGGATCTTGTTAAAAATGCAGATTCTGATTCTGAATCTGAGGGTCTACATTCCTAACAAATTTCCAGGGGATACCAAATGCTGTTAGCAGCACTTGAAGAGTGAGGTTGAAAGAGTATGGTTGAGAATCGGCCTTGATACCTGGCTCCATCCCTTTGCTAGTTTTTTTGAGTTAAGAAAAGTTATGTAATGCCAGAGTCTCGATTTCATCATCTGTAATATGGGATTAACAATACCACCTTCCTTGCTGAATTCTTGTGATGATTAAATAAGATAATCCATAGAAAGAGCTTGGCCCAGTGCCTGGGACAAACTAAAGATGTGTGCATGTGTGGTACACATACGCACACGCACATGCACACACACCCAGGTTCACCTTATAACATAATAACTATAACACCCCCAGCACAACAGTGCCTGGTTCGTGATAGAAACTGCTAATTGGCAGCTAAATTATTTTGGGAGAACCTCTCCTCAGCCAATCCCTCTCCTTTGAGAGAGAGAGAAAGACCACTGAGATCACAAATGGCAATTTCAGAGACATCCCCAGAACAAGGGCCCATGCAAAGAAGAAGGGTTGCCGTTGCCTCTGCTAATTCAGTAGCCCAGGTTTAATTAGGTTCTCCCGTCTGCCAGGAGAAAGCAGAGCGGCGACCTCAGCCCTCCCACCTCTTTGGAAAGAATGCTACCAAGGAACTGTACCAGCAGTGGGCTGGTGTTGAAAGGAGCGAGACAGAGATTACTCACTGACCTTTACGTTAATTGTTCAACAGGCAGAAGCCCATTAAATACCTGTATTAACATTATGAAGAGCATTGCTGAGCCGGGAAAGAGGACTGTCTCAAATGACCTTGTCAAAAAGGAAAGCTGGAGATGGAGGACCAGGGCAGACTGTCCCCGTGAGTGAGCTGCCGTGTGACAGGGACAGAAAGGTATGGCTGAAAGGTTTTGGTAAGGGTCTTGGTGGGCTTGGGAATTCCTTCCAGAATAAACTACATAAAGCATTGCTCCTTCCTATCAGGTTCTTGATATCCTGTAGTGTCCCAGATGATTTGCCTTGCAAGGATTTCTGGGAGGAGACAAGGGCAGGCCATTATTTTTTTCTTCTCCCCAGCAAGACAGACCTGCAGGCCAACAACTGCTGGCCAGCTGAAGAGGCTTCCACACTCTGCAGAGCTATGCCCTAGGCTTTATAAGAAGGGGTTTAAAGGGAATAGAACCACCGCATGACCCAGAACCACCATCACCACTCCTGGGTATCTTTCCAAAAGAATTGAAGTCAGAATGCTATAGTGATACATGCAAACCCATGTTTAGAGTAGTATAATTCACAATAGCCAAATTATGAAACCAACCTAGGTGCCCATCAACAAATGAATGGATTACCAAAGTGTGGTTTATACATACAATAGAATTTTACTCAGCCATAAAGAACAAAGGTATGTCATTTTCAGGAAAATGGATGGAACTAAAGAATATTACACTGAATGAGATAAGCTAGTCACAGAAAGTGAAAGGTTCTATGTTTTATCATATATGTGGAGTTAAAGAGAAATTGGGAAACAAAAGGGACTTTAGATAAATGAGGAAAGATGCCAATAGAATAGTGGAAGGGGATTTGGGGAGGGAGACAGGGAAAGGGAAAGGGAGATTTGATGACAGAAACGGTTTAAATAATGCTATGTTCATATATGAAGTTATCAATACCGATCTGAATAATATGTCCGGGGGAGGGAGCAGGGTGGATTCCAAGGGAAACGCCAAGTACTGTGTGCATGTACGCTTCTGTCACTCTGAATCTCATTATGATGCATGATTACAATGCACCAAAAAAGTATATTTAAAAAAAATTGTTCCTTTCTCCCTCTGTTTCTACTTCCTAGCCTCTGAGGATTGGTATTTGCTGGCCTTGAAGAGGAAGGCTAAAGAGTCTCCCACTGAGAGAAAATCGGAGGCCAGGACCTCTCTTGGGAGACCATCTGCTCCTCCCTGCCTAATCACTCCCACATGACTAGAGATGACGCAGGGTTCCTGCAAGGTGAATGTTCTGGCACTCCTGGAGTGGAGAAGGGACTGATGCAGGCTGCTCTCCGGTGCCAAGCCCAGCCTCTGATCACGCAGGGCTTGGCAAGTGCTGGGAGCCAGAGCGCTTGGTTCAAGACCTGGAACTTCTGAGGGCTTGAACACCTTACAAAACACTTTCAGTATTAGATTCCTCATCTGTACAATGGGCTTAAGAGCTAATACAAATTCTCCTTTACTATTTCCTGAGCTATTGTATGTGGAAGATTGCAGATCTTTAAGTCCTCTAAAATGTAGGTGTGGTAAAATGCTATTTTCATCATTTTCAATATCATTTTACAAGCAGGTAAAACAAAGGCCAAGTCAGGTGGCCTTGGCCACCTGGTGACTGAGATGGGCATGGAATGGAGAGAGTGAAGACATGCTAAAGCAGCCAAGTCCCTTGGGAAGAGCCCACCCCAGTCCCACCCCTCCTCTGCATTGCAATAGAAGGGTGGCTCCCACATTTGAGCCTGCACCTACATTACCTAGAGAATTTGTTAAAAGAGAGTGTTGGGCTCCTCTCCCAGAGGTTCCAGCCCAATAGATCCAGGCCAGGGCCTAGGAATATGCGTCTCTATGTTTCCAGATGATGTCCATACCACCCATACAGGAAATGCGCTTTGGGAACCACTGGGACAGGACTTTTTTGTAGAGTGCAGAATTAGCAGACCGAAGAAAACTGTCCACCTTTATAGTTTAGATTTAATAAGACCCTTGCCCACAAACAGTTAAATCATCCTCACTTCCAGAGGACCAGGAGGCGGTCTGGGGTCCTAGAATTACCACCTGGATCCTTCTCCCCTCCCTGGCTGTGAGATTCCTCCATAGCCTGAACTGCCCATCAGTGCAATAGAGATGGTTCCTCTCTGGCCTTTTTATGTTCTGGAAATGTCTCCACAAAGACAAAGCAACGCTTAATCTTTTCCTGGATCCCTAAGTCCAACTCTGGATTACCACACTAGCTTCCCCTCCTAGCTACTCTTAGCTATAGTGAGTGTAAAATGAGAAGGAAGGAGCTTTGCAAAGAGCAGGGCTCTGTTTTGCAAGACTGGGTCATGTCAGGGGAACCCTTCTCCTTGTCTCCTTCCCTTGGCAGCAAGACTCACAAGCCCTGAAAGGTTTAGCAGAGCTAAATGGGAGCAGCCTGTGGGGAGTGGTTCCCAACTTTCCCTTGACATCCCAAAAGTTGAGAGCCTGGCAGCAGCCACAAACCCCTGCTGTTGGACATGAAGGCTTGGACAGCCATGGGCCTTGAGCGTCATCACAGGGACAGGTGACCACATTGAGGTCACTTAACTGCTCTCAGCAAGCACATGGGAAAGGCTGGTTGGAAGACCACCATGGGCCAACACATCTTCCCTGAAGATGCAAACAATCTTTCTCAGGGACATGGAAATGCAGCAGTTCAGGATACAATATTCTTGATTCATTCTAGTTGTTTCCAGAGGGACAGGATTTTGAGACTAAAACCTGTGCTTGGCCACGAGTGTGGTGGTAAGAGCTGGGAAGGGGCAGCCAAAGGAAAGAGAAATAAAACCAGACCCCATTCCACCTTAAATTCCCTCCTTCAGGAGAGAACGTGTCCCCATCCATGGGAACAAAAAGATCTACAGGATAACCAGGGAGCTCTGGCAGAGAAAGGTTGGATGGGGGCCAGATGCACATGGCGAATCATTTCCGTGTGGGCAACCCCACGTCCAAGTGAGATTCTAGACTCCAAAGAGCCACTGCAGCGTTGTTTGCCTTGAACATACTCATGAAGAAGAAAGGCAAAGGGATTAATGTGGGCCAGATCCTACAATGTGTTCATGGTTGATTCCTGTAATGACCTTGAGAGATAGTGCTAGACCCCTTTCACAGATGACAACATGAAGGCAGGGTATAACCTTCCAAATTCATGGAGGTACAACGTGGCCAAGAAGAGACTCACTCATCTTTCTTGTGACTCCCAAGCCCGTTATTTCCTTTGCATTGAGCTGCCTTTACATCGTCCTTCCTGATTTCATGGCCACCAACAATGGTCTCATCCACAGATGCTCAACACTCCACCCTCCGCTATCATCCACTCCTGACGCTGTGCATCCCGGGATTCCATTACAGAATTTTCCCCAGGGAAAGGGCAGGGGCTCCCCCTCAGAGGCTGTTCACAGCAGACAAGGCTCTGGGGAGGAGGGTGTGGATGCAGGAGAGTGTGGGAGGAACTGATTCTGCCAGGCCCAGGGGAATGGCTGGAGTAGGCCATTTCTTTTCTGACGTCCGCACGTCTATTTGGGGCCCTGCCATGCTTATTTTTAGCTCACACAGTGCTGCTCAGAGCTGCCTCTGGTGAAGCCATCTGACCTGCACGCCAAAAAGTGATGGATTGTCCTAGGAGGAGAGGGCATCAATCTCCTTTTACTGCCTGGCTGGCTGGCCCGGCAGAGTCTGGGTCACAAGGCTCAGACGCCAGGACGTTGGAAAGGGAGGAGGAGAGAGGGGGATGAACAGCCCAGGCCGTGGGAAGACCTCCCAATCTCCAGCAATGAAGGGGCTCCTGGAGAGAGCAGGGGGCCGCTATATAATGGGGAAGGATCTTTAGGAAATAGAAAGGGTTCCTGGAACCTTCTGCCCTTCCTCTTCCCAAACTCCTCTCTGCGAGAGAGCCACTAACCGGGTTCCACCAGAGGAAGCCACCTGTAGATAGCCTTCCCACAGGACAACCGGTTCATCTGACACACATACGGAATGAGGATTTCTGCATTTCAGTTGCTGCTCCAAGAACTCTTCCTCTGTAGTGGGGACCAAGATAACTATTCCATATGTGTGGGATTCACTTCTGGGAGGTCTTCCAGGCCTGCAGCAAGCTTGACCTGGAGCTGTATCTCTCATCCAGCAAGGTCACCGGGCACCTCTCTGCAGAATACCTCAGAGCCCTGAGAGGCCAGTGGGCAGGCTGAGGTTGCCCTCTACCCTGCCTCTGTTCACCTGGGCTGCTGTGTCCTGGAGGTGGGGGCTGGGGGGCTATCCAGCAGCATCTTCTGTGACATGCATATGTGCACCGGACAGTCTGATATAGCTGGACAGAGAGCCACTACTGTCAACTTCACCTCGCTGTTCTAGGAAAAAGAGGGGCAGGCATAAACTGCTCAGCCTGGCTGAGTAGGGATAAAGGGGGGAAAACACCAAAAACATGCATTGCTGAAAGAGTGAGGATCTGGAAACAAAAACAGGTCTGTATTGGAATCCTGACCCTGCTACTTACTATTAGTGCCCTATCCTCTCCAACTTCCGGTTCCTGGTCTGTAGAATGGGAACACAGATCTTGACTTAGTAGAACTGTTAAGAACACTGATTTAAACGTTTTAGATAACAGAGATGATAGGAAATATCTGTAACAAAGCAGATGTTTAACAAAAGTGAGTCCTGCCCTTTCTATCTGCAAATGAAATAGTGGTGTGGGAAGAAAGTTGGAAACAATTAGGATTTATTTTCTACAGAAATAAGGCGGCCTGAGGTTGCTCTAGGGGGGGCGGGCGCTGACTTGGGGGCAACACCAGCAGTCTGCCCAAGCTTGCCATCGTGAAGTCTAACATCCGTCTTCTTCAGAGTCCAAAATAGTTTGTGGGAGGAGGTTGGTGAGACAATGGAATAAAGACATCACAAGGCAGAGACAGACACCTACTCACAATTGGTATTGATCAGGAGAGGAAAACCAGATTTCCCAGGGTCAGTGGTTGTAAATAATGGTGAGCTTGTCTCTGCTGCATGTCAAACTGCAAACTCAGCCCCCACCCCACAACAAATGTGATCCCTTCGTTAGGCCAGAGTCCCTTAACTAAGGTTTATGCACCAACTTAGTGCTTTGGCTAAATACTGTCCCAAGGGCCATGCATGTGTGCAGTGCTGAGATGGTCCTTCCCTGCAGGCTGGGGCCTGAGAACCCAGAAACAGTCGCCATCTAGCTCAGCCCCAAGGACCGGCCCCCCAGTGGGTGCTCCCAGCCCACTTTAATACCCATTTCCCAACTGGTCCCTGGCCTCATCGCTGAGCCCTCTCAGATCTTTCTCTCATAGACACCACCTCACTCTGTACGTGTGTCTTTTAGCTTATTGTTATCTCTGGCACCCTTGTTAATAATAAAAGTAACTGCCATCCACTGAGCACTTACCCGAGCAGGTGCCAGGCTAAGTTTTTGACATGCACCCTCTCATTCCTTTGCACAACACTCTGAAACACCTGTTGCTATCCAGGGCTACAGGTGGGAAAGCTGAAGCTCAAGGGGTTAAGTAATTTGTCCAAGAACCCTCAGCTATCAGAGGTGGCCCATCAGATTATCTGCAGAAGATATATCCCTAGACTCCCAGTGGCTATATACTGTATATATGTATACTATATATACCGTGTTTTTCCTTTATATACATACCTATGATAAAGTTTCATTTATAAATTAGGCACAGTAAGAGATTAACACCAATCACTAATAACAAAATAAAACAATTATAACAATATACAATGATAAAAATTACTCGATTATGATCTCCTTTGAAAGAGTCAAGAGAAAGATTAGTATTTTGGGACTGAAGTTGACCATGGGTAAATGAAAGCACAGAATGCAAAGCCATGGATTAGGAGGTCAACTGTTGCCAACTCCTGCTCCAGAGAGAGACTGGTCCTCAGTGGAAACTGATGGCATTTATAAAGACACAGGGTCACTTTGGCATGGAACCTGTTCTCGCCGCTCATAGTGGTCACCATCTGAGCTCAATGTCAGCTGCCAGGGTGTCTTTTGAGATGAAGACAGAAGCAAAAATGCAGGAATCCAAGGCCATGCCACCCGACAGCAGAGCAGAGGGTAGTGAGTCCTGGCGGCCACCATGTGCACGGAGGAGGAGGGAGATTCTTGGCAGAGAGTGGGGAAGAGGGAGCAGGGAGAGGAAGGGAGGATCTCTGAGAAGCGTGTGTTTTCTTTGCACGAACCAGACCCTAGGGTCTCAGGCTGCCAAAAAGGCTCAGAAGAAAACATTAATTCAATACCACGCATTTAATTACACATGAAATGGAATGTCTTTAAATGGAAAAGAATAACATTCTCAGAGCTCCAACTGTGGGTTTTTGAAGTGGCAGGAGGGAGAGAGAGGGCCAGTTCTGAATTTTTTGAGGCGCACGACCACCGTCGAGAGGGCAGGACCCCTGGCTTTGCCCATGGCAGGAATCTCTGCCTGCCATCCCAGCCTGCCCTCGCCCTTTCTCCTGGCCCCGCCTCCAGTGTCTTGCCTCATGCCTGTAAGTGGCAGGGTAAGAACAGGTGAGCATGTCCCCTGGCTGCTACAGTCCCTTTGCAGTGGTCTGCACAACCTCATCAATTCTCCCCAAGGACAGAGAAACATAGCACAGCTGAATCATTCAAATACCCACTCTTGCAAAGCAATCCCTGGATGAATTACACACCCAGAACAGTGTGGAGGGTCTCCTGGGTTCACAGCAAGGACCTTTCTAAGAAGATACACGTCGAAGGCTGAATTTTTCTTGGAAGTCTAAAATGTAAAATGACTAACCAAATGGGTAACAATGACATGGGAATGGATTCTAGGTAGAGTGAGCCAAGCGCTGGCCTTTGCTGCTGCTTCCCTGGGATGAGGTTAATTCTGGATTGCTCATCTAAGAACTGTGCTCTTTCTGCTGGCCAGCCCATGAGCCATCCCAGGGTCTCCTCTCCACTCCACTGGACTGGGGCTTCCCTCCCACATTCTTCTCAGAGTTGAGTGTCTTTGCAAAGAAGCCCTGCAAGATACTGGCCACCACTCAAAGCAAAGGGCCAAGGTCATGTGTTACCCAAGGTCACGGACTGGGCGCAGTACAGGGCTTCATCCATAGCAGGAACTTAGTAAAACTTCGATGGAGGGATGAATAAATGAAAACTCTCTCTGAAGCACCGCTAGACTTTAGCAAGGAGAAGACTATGAAGAGGGAGGAAGAAGGGCAGCTGTGGGAGTAGTAAAAAGAAAGGAAAGATGAGTGAGAATGGGAAAGGATCCAGAAAGTCCCAAAGAGCAGACTTATTTATGTCCTGGCTCCAAGACTGGCCTGAAGAATCAAGATCTTATTGAACCAGGACACTTGTGAGACCCACATCCTGACCCTGTCTCCGGCACCTCAGACTTCTAAACAAAGTGTCTCTGTGGTCTGCATCTGATGAAGCTCAGAGAGCGCCAGGTCCCCCCTCCAGGGCACACGTACCCCAAGGCTGGAGGTAGAGTCGTCTAGGAGTCTGAGACATCGTGTTCCCACCAAGATGAATAAATAAATAAGACACCCTGCTGTTTCTGGAAGCAGTGAAGAAAGAGGATCAGAAAGAGGACTGTCTGTTCTGGGGCAATTTCCAGCTCACGTTTCCTGACGCAAGGAGTTCAGCGCATGAAGCTGAAGATCAGACATGTCCTGGTTCCCAGGTGCAACTCCTCTGAGCTCCACCGTCCACTGACACGCAGGCTCCTGCTGTCACCTCCCTAGCCACCCCACACCTGCCCCTTCGTACCCACTTCCTTCTTCTCCACATCGCCTTGGCTCTTCCTGTGGCAGAGGACCTCTGGCTCTCATTAAACATGACTGCTAGAGCCAAGAGGAAAGAGCAAAAGAACTCCCCTAGGACAGCCATCTGGAAAGAGAAGTTAGGTGCTGAAAGATGAATCTCAGGCCCTGGCTGGGAATCTGTCCCTCTCTTCTGGCCCCGATGCTTTCTTTGCAACGTGATGGTGATAAGCCCTCTTTCAGGATGCCCATACAAGGGAGGCGTCCAACCTCTCAACCTCCCCCGAGGCCCTCTGTTCCAGCCCAGGGATGCTACCTTGGCTTCTTACCCCTGGCATCTAACTCTGTCCCCCAAATCCTTCCCGTGATGTCACATTCTCATCAGCAAACACACAGCATAATGCATTCAAGGTTGTTCCTTCCAGCTCTGGGGGAAGACATAGACTGCGGGGCACCTGGAGCCATGAGATACAGCTTCACATAGGAAGTTTTGGGATCGGAAGGCAGAAACAACTGTGAGAACCACAGGACAAACTGCAGAGGGCGGACCAGGGACCACAGTCACCTATGTATGGGACATGCCATTGGCCTCGATGGTTACCAACAACCTCGGATCTGGTAAAAAAAGAGAGCCCCTTTAGACAGGAAGGAAAGGAACTGATTATGATATCTGTGTAGTCAGAGGCAATAATATATCCAAAGAGGCAAAGAAGAAGAAAGGGCAGGAGGCAACCTTGTACATGAATGCCAGTACTAGAGCAAGGGGGTGAGGAAGAGCATGTCTTTGGAATGAGGCAGAACTGGGGAGAAATTAACTTTTATTTATTTATTTATTTATTTATTTATTCATTCATTCATTTATTTATTGGTACTGGAGAATTGAACCCAGGGAACATTCTACCTCTGAGCTACACCCCCAGCCCTTTTTATTTTTATTTTGAAATAGGATCTCATTAAGTTGCTGAGGGTCTTGCTAAATAACTGAGGCTGGCTTTGAACCTGTGATCCTCCTGTCTCAGCCACCCAAGTACTAGGATTACAGGTTTGTGCCACCATGCCCAGGTAGAAATTCACTCTTAACACATCCTAGGAGGTGGCCTTTGTCGATCCACTAAACCAATTCCAAGCCTTTATGCTTTCATGGGCAAAAATAAGAAAACATTCATCTCACGCCAGGCGTGGTGGCACACGCTTGTAATCCCAGTACTTTGGGAGGTGGAGACCGGAGGATCCGGGTTCGCGGCCAGCCTCAGCTCTCTCTCTCTCTCTCTCTTTCTCTTTCCCTGTTTCTCTCTCTCTCTACCTAGTGAGGCCCTCCGCAACTTCGTGAGACCCGGTTTCAAAATAAAGTATAAAAAATAGGGCCGGGGGCGTAGCGCGGAGGTAGAACGCCCCTGCGTTCAATCCCCGGTACCGCAATAAAAAAAAAAAGAAAACATTCATCTCAATGAATCATCATGAGGAATCTATGAGATTATGTGTGGACCATGATGCATTTGAAACGTGTTGAATGCAACTAATAGGTGTAAAGACTCACGAAGGAATAGTCACTTTCTTCTTTCCACCCATCCTCTTCTCAGACCTTCCACCCTCTTCCCTGTTTACTTCATCTCTCTGAGCCTCAGTTTCCTTATCAGTAGATCAGAGGTAATAATAATAAAAAGACATGACTACTGCATGGAGTTGTGATATCTTAACATGACATACTAATAAGTGCAGAGTGGGGAGTGGCACATAGTAGGTCCTCAAGAAGCTGTGACCCGTAATGTCAATGCATTCAGGACAGTCTGCAGTGGAATATTGGAGAACTCTAATAATCTGGCCCCAATCCCCAGACTTCTTCCTCATAAATTCACTGCATGGATGCATTAAATAGGTCCAACAGAGGCAGAGGCTGGTCCTTCCCTGTCCTCTGAGTGGCTGGTGAGCTCATGCCTGTACATCTGTACCCATGGCAACCCTCCATCTGGGGACCCTTCTCTACTTCCCCTAGACTGACTTTAAGCCCATTTTCTCCATGAGACCTTCTCCTAATCTTCTTTCTTCTTAAAAAGATATTTTCCTGTCCCCAGCGTGACTATTCCCTAACCCCAAATTAGGTATCCTGGCACCACCATTGTCTACTTTTATGTCCCTACATAAGCTCAACTCATGGATACCCCAGAGAAACAAGCTCAAAACATTCTTGCTACCTAACTGGAGACAGCCAATGGCATCAGCAAAGACCAGAATTAGGTTTTTATGTGATGTAATTTAGTCATATTGGGGGCATAGGACTTTAGTTCATTTGTGGGCATGGGCCTGGCCCTCAAATATCCTATATTTGCCAGTTTCCAGAAAAAAAAACAAACCTGTTGCTAGCCTGAAGAAATCTGTTCACTCTTGTTCTTTCCTCAGCAATGAACTTAATGATAGGGAAGACTTTAGGTGACACACAAAGAACCCTAGAAAGTGAACAGGCCACCCAGTAAGGCCTGGGGACCACCATCTTGGACACCTTGAAGGCCTGTGTTTAGGAAGGCTTAACTTTTGTTTTTAAAGGCCAGGAGACCACCATCTTGCAAGGCCAATTCTTAAAGCAGGAGGTAGGGCTCAGACACTACAAAGAAGGTAACATTGTGGTCCTGAAGGGAAGGGAAAAGAAATGAAGGGAAAGGAAGGGAAGGGGAAGGGTTTGCAGAGTCCATAGAAATCTAGAAACTAATATGCTCATGTGGGGGTCCTTAACCCTAAGGGTCTTCCTTGAAGAAAGACTCACCTTTCCTCTTCTTGGTGCAGTGCTTAAAATCTGGATGCCATGGTAACCTCCCAGGGCACAGGTACACTCCCCTTGAAGGTGTTCTTGCCCTAAGGGTGGGAGGAGACCCCCTCACACAGTCCTGGTTCCCCAGAGGGGAGCTTCTGCCTTCCAGCAGCTGTGCGGAGGGGTGGTGTGATAGATTCACCTGCTAATCCCCACATCCTCTCCGCCCCAGGGGCTGATAGCTCCTCACTCCTCCCCACTCAGCTTAGTTCCCCCACCCCGGGCTTCCTTTCCAGCCCCATCAGCACAATGTGCTCTTTGCTACACAGGGCTCGGCTTGTGTGCACCCCTTTATTTCCAGCCAAGTCCCCCTCCACCTGACCTCAGTGTTGGACATCCCTTCCATAGAGTCTGTTGGAAAGCCCCAGAGGAAGCCACCTCCACAGGCTGCAGAGGCTGTCCATGGCTGAGTCCCTTCCAAGGGGGCCGTTCCCACTTCCAGCTCCCACCTCCTCAGAGCTAAGGCTTCCGCCAAGCACCCTTCACCGTCTACATCCCTCCGCCACCCACTCTAAGCCTCCTGCCTCCTGCTCTAGCCCTCACTTTCTTCAGCCCTGCAAAGGATGGGGAGTAAGGTCAGAGGACAGAGCCTGGGGTGCAGCCCTTGGGCTCTGGGCGTGGGCAGCCTGAGTTTGGAGCAGCCAGCAGATTCGTTCCGCACGGCCTCCAAGATCCCAGATCCGTGCTTCCCCCGGCGAAGCCCACTCACTCTGCCAGGTGTTTTCCCACCACATCCTCTGAGCTGATTTCCAAGAGTTCCCCCACACCAGATGTTAAACACACTGGCCGATGGTTGTCTGGCCTGTCTCCTGAACCTCCCCCTACCCTAGAGTTCTACAGAAGCACAGAGAAAAAGTCAGAACTGGTGGAATTCCAGGTGCTGCCGTCCGATGCTTGGACTCTCTCCCCCCAGCTGGACATCTCAGCACCGGCTAAAGTCACCAGGCAACACATATGTGGGCAGTGTTTTGAACCAGAAGGTAATTCCTCACGGTTTCTTTGGTGACAGAGGAAGTGAAGTCAGGTGGAGAAGTTTGGACTCTGAATGATACTGATATCTGACCAGTCCTTTGGAAGATCCCAGAAATTGAAGGTCAAGAAGCTGTTGGGACTAATGGTCAGTAACAAATCAAGAGTAAAGAGAAATCTTCACTGACCATCACTAGACCTGCGCTGTTCAAATGACCACCTCCCATTGACGGTCTGGATGCCCTTGGGCGGCCCCAAAACATCAAGGTAACTCTTGGAGTATCAGCCTCAGGAATCCACATCAGACATAATCAAGAGCCCTACATAAAACCATCCTTCCATATCCTGTATGGGACCCCCACTCCCTCTTCTCAGCCTCGCGGACTCTCCTCTTTCATTTTTCAGATGAGATGATTGTTTGATGTGACAACATCGACACATCTGCGTACTGTGGCCACCTTTGCTGTAGACCCTTCTACTTTCTCTGCTCTTTCCCCACAAACGAGCTCTTCCCAACCTCCCTGTCCACCTGTCCTTCTCCAGGTGGGCCACTGGCCTCCATTTCTGGCCTTCTATCAACTGATTCCTCCAAGTGCTGATCCTGTCAGATCTTTTCAGAGTATGTGTATGTGCACACACACGGGTGTGCATGCTTTTCTTTTCTCTGATATAGATCATTACTGCAGGCTTCTCAGGCAGGCCTGAATAGCTTCTGAAACCTCCAGGATGCAGGGCTCGGGCAGAGACCAGAGCCTGATGCATAGTTCCTCTCCTGCCAGCTGTCTGGGAGGACAGACTTGGCCATGGCTTCCTTTGCACAGTCTTCTCAGGCCCAGGGATGATGGACTATATCAGATAAGACCTTTCTAGCACCAGCTCATGACCCTATAAACTGGTCCTTTCTCTTTCTGTCTCCTCTCTAGAAACTTACCTATTTTCCCATTAACGGCACAAAAAATACAGAAGCTGAAGGACCAGACATGTCCAGTCTCCTCCTACAAATGTGTCTTGTGTTGATTACAAGTGGATCTCCTCCATGTCTGTGAGATTTGGGATCAACATCTGTGAGTCTCCGGTTACTCTGGACTTAGGCAGAATGATTTAGGAAATCCAACTTATAAAATCAGAAAGGAATGAAATATTTGAATGGGAGATGATAGAAAAGAAGATGTGATCTGCAACAGAGCAAAACTGCTTGATAGAAGTCTCACCAAAATGAAGAGACTCCAGGAAATGGGATTAATCACCCAGTGCCCATGGTTATTAATTTAAGATGTGTGAAAAGCCTTGTCATCTCTTCACCCGGTGTGCTGTCTGCACTGCTTTAGTTTAGTGAGCTCAGAAACATACAGATTAATAAATAAAACCATCTATAAGTGCATCCATAAGTTCCCTGGCAGCCACAGTGACCTCACGGGGTCTAAGTTTTTATAAGTCCTTTCATTTCTCATGAACAATTCTTTGACTACAGACTTTCCAGGAGTGTGGTGGGAAGTATGAACAGCTAGACAGTGTGGTTTTCCAGTCCTGTGGGGCTTTGGAAAGGGTAGGGGCCAGAGAGCTACTACTTATGTCATGGAGGTTAAAGGTCCCATAGTGGTCTTAGACACATCCAGCTCTGCCATTAACCACCTGTGCAACACTGGACATTTTACTTACCCTCTCAGAGATCTTGTTCAGTAAGTGCAATCTACTGCCAGTGTTTGGAAGCAAATGCCTTAATCTTAGTCTGTGAACCTCTTAGCACGATGCAGACATTGAGTGAGTACTAAAACTAAAATTTATTTCTACTCTCTAGCATAGACTGCTCGATTTGGTCTGCCTCAAAATGCCCACGTACTTCGTACCCATGGACACAGAGGAAGCATAGATTCCAAGGTTCTCCCTCCTCTAAGAACACACCCACACCACCTGCCCACATGAAGCAGGAATTTGCAGCAGCCTCTGCCCGGCAATGTCAGCCACAGAGAGTTCTGTTGCCCCAGGCCATAGCGTTCCAGCAGGGCCTCTGCTCTGCTTACAGAGGCTGTTTCTTTCCAGCTGCACACTACAGAGGGTCAGGAGATCTGGGGACAGGGCAGGGCTCAGGGAAGCTGGAGGGCAGCAGGCAACAGATGATAAACTCCCAGCAGGTGAAAATCACACGGAGTGACCTTGTCCAGCGCCTTTGACATTGGCATACGGAGTCTTAGGAATGGCTGAGCAGTATTTTGGCAAGTGAGTGGCTTTATGTCTGGAGAGAGCTGGAGAATATCCACCCACAAGAGGCCTATGAGCAACCCTTGCTCCAAGCCTGCCTGGTAGGTATAGCCACTGGCCCCAGCCTGGCCCCTGAGTGGCAGTCCTAGACAGAAAAGAGGTGAGTCCAACAAAAATGATCACTTTTGACAGTGATGGAAACTAGCATACTAACTTGGACTAGCTAAAGGACCACATATTTATTCAATCCAAAATGTATTCAATAGCCGGGCGTGGTGGCGCACGCTTGTAATCCCAGTACTTTGGGAGGCGGAGACCGGAGGATCCGGGTTCGCGGCCAGCCTCAGCTCTCTCGCTCTCTCTCTCCTTGTCACTCTCTCTCTCTCTCTTTCTCTCTCTCTCTCTCTCCTTAGGCCCTCTGCAACTTCATGAGACCCGGTTTCAAAATAAAGTATAAAAAAATAGGGCCGGGGGTGTAGCACGGAGGTAGAACGCCCCTGCGTTCAATCCCCGGTACCACAAAAAAAAAAATGTATTCAATAAATGTGCATGAGAGTTACAGTGTATGTCAGGAACTGGGCTGCATGCAGGGGATACAGCAAGGACCCAGGGGCTCTCCTGGTCCTCCCACCAGTCTGTAGGGCAGGGCAGACCAGTCACCTGGCACTGTGATAATCTGCACAGTGGAGTGAGGAGAGGACTCCCAGGGGACCTGGAAGGTGTCTCGTGTTCTCTTCCTGAGCCTCATTCGCTTTGTGTAAATGTGAGAATATATATAAAAATGCCTTACACACAGCAGTCAGACGCAAGATGCTCTAGTTTCATCATCCTCCAACAATAGCAATAAAAAGGCCTCATCAGTGTGCTACAAGTCACTCCAGACACTTGCAAACTATGTCGCCATTTTTTAGGGGAGAGATGGGTGGTAGATTAGAGGACAGCTACCCAGGAAAGTCCACCTTGCCCTGCTCACCACTCCTCCATTCTCCACATGGTGACTGGAACTCTCCTGCAGCTGGGGCAGCGTGGTGAGGTGACTGCTTCCTTACCCAACCTGCTTAACTCTGCCCAACCCCATTCAATGTGAGCTACGAAGTCTGACTGCCTGGGGTCAAATCCAGCCTGCTCCAACCACTTGGCTCTGAGATCTTGGGAAAGTGACTTTAGTTCTCTGGTTTTCAGCTTCCCTATCTGCAAAATGGCATAATAATGCTACTGCCTGCCTCATGGTGTTATTTGAGTCTAAATGTGTTAGGAGGTTGTGCAACATCATTAAGAAATTGGACTTGACTCAAATACAGGCCTCACTGCCACTGGCTATATTACTTTTTTGAACCTCCATCTCCCCATCTGTAAAATGGACCAATAAGAGTTCTTATACCATGGTATTGTTGTAGGATTAAATGAGATGATATGTAGAAAGTAGCTGGTTCAGCACTTGGGAAAAAGTAAGTTCCCAGGAATACTAGTAGCTGTACTGCTAGATCCACCCAGAGGAAGTATTATTTGCATATCATTTAGCTACACTCACTTCTGCAGTTCCTTAAGAAGGGGCGACATACTTCACATTTGTGAGAAACAAATCTTACTATTCCCTTTGTCTCACAGAGACTATGAAAGAAGACAGAACCTTCCCAGGAAGCTCCTACCAGATCCTGGTGCTGCTGGGAGTTGGGCCTGAAGTAGATGGCCCACTGTTTAGCAAAGCACATTAATTAGTTGGTGTGAATGCAAAAGTAGGCTCAGCGCTGAGTAAGGAAAGAACTAAATTGCTGTGAGCACTGAAGTGTGGTGATTGGATTTCCCCAGGGAGAAAGGAGTGAAGAGAACTCAGGAGACTTGGAAGGAGAAAAGTGGAGCCCAGCAGTGTGGGGTGGCCCAGTAGTGAGACAGCTGGAGGACTTTTAAGAAGAGAACTATCAAGCTGGACATGGTGGTGCACATCTGCAATCCCAGTACTTGGGAGGCTGAGACAAAAGGACCACAGTTTTGAGGCCAGACCCTGTTTTAAAAAGTAAAAAAAAAAGGTCTGGGGGTGTAGCTTGGAGGTAAAAGTTCTCTGGGTTCAATCCTTAGTGCCATAAAGAAAAAGGAGAGAGAGAGAGAGAGAGAGAGAGAGGGAGAGGGAGAGGGAGAGGGAGAGGGAGAGACAGAAAGAAAGAGATGTGTACCATTCAATGTTTGGTAATTTGTGCTGCTGTAACGTCAACTCCCCATGTCACATTAACACTACGGAAAAAGCCACTCCACACACAAGCTCCGTAGATGAGTGGTGTTTTGAGCATAAAACACTGCACACAAGGCCTGTTTCACATGCTGGGATGAAGACTCAGAAGAGCAGCGGTAGGGGTGGGACTCTGAGATAACCTGCACACTGACTCCCCTCAATGAAAGCAGGATCTCTGATGGTTTCACAAGAAAGGCAAGACAAGCTAGGCCACCTCAGCCCTGAGCATCCTTAGAGAGACAGGAGAAGCCTTTGGGGGTGGAATGCCAACAGTTTCATTTGATGCATGCTCAGTTGTAAAATCATCATCGTTGTCCAAATCCCTACTTGACATCTCTGCTTAGGTGTCTAGTGGTCTTTCATAGATAACACAGACAAAAGAGAACTCATGCTTTTTACCCATGAAACTGACCTTCCCTGGGGCGTCCCTGTGGGTAAGTGCATTCCCATCCACTCAGTGGCTCAAGCCCTGATCCAGGAATTCTGCTTCATGGCTTCCCACGGTGCCCATACCAAGCCCATAAATAAACCTTGCCAACTCTACCCCCGAGCACTTCGCAAATCTGTCCTAGCCCAGGCCGCAAGGATCTCTCTCCTTGGCAATGAATGGAAGCTCCTGAGGTCCCTCACCCTCCACTCTGGAACATGGTCGGCCAACCAGGGTCATTATTTTTTTAAAAAAATATGCCAGGTGCAGTGATGCATGCTTGTAATTCCAGTAGTTGGGAGGCTGAGACAGAAGGATCACAGACTCAAGGTCAGTGCACAGTAACTTAGCGAGACCCTGTTCCAAATAAAAAATAAAAAGGAGCTGGGCGTGGTGGCGCACGCTTGTAATCCCAGTACTTGGGAGGCGGAGACCGGAGGATCCGGGTTCGTGGCCAGCCTCCGCTACTTAGTGAGGCCCTCCGCAACTTCGTGAGACTTGGTTTCAAAATAAAGAATAAAAAATAGGGCCGGGGGTGTAGCTCGGAGGTAGAACACCCCTGGGTTCAATCCCCGGTACCGCAAAAAAAAAAAAAAAAAAATAAATAAATAAATAAATAAAATTTAAAAGGGCTGGAGGTGAAGCTTAGTGGTAGAGAACTCATGGGTTCTATCCCAGAAAACTTTAGTGTCTCTCTCCTACTTCAAATCTGAGTTTAGAATAGAAGCCAAACTCATTATATCATAGCTCATGGCATCTGATCCTGCATGGTCCCTAGACCTCATTTCCAGCCCTTCTTCCATCCCCCTCTCCATTCCACCCCACTGCCCTTCCTTCTCAACTATTCCAAGCTCAGTGCTACCCTAGATCCCTGACAGCAGCCGCTCCTGTCCCTGAGCACTCACTTTCCAACCATCTAACCCAAAGAGATCACTTCTCACACTAGACACGAGGTCGGTTCTCAAGCAGGGCACTACTACCACTGGATAATTGTCTGACTTGTTTATCTACTTGTTTATCATCTGGTTCTCCTAGGGGAACAAGACCTCCATGAGAGCTCAGGCCCTTTGCAATCTCTGTCAGAGGCTTACCCCAGCACCTCCACCAGTACCTGGCATGCAATGATGCTCAGCACTATTAGTTGAATAGATGAGTGATTGCTTTTGTGGGCTTCATCATTACTCCACAGGCTGGAAACCTGGCGTGAGGGCTGGAGAGCCAGCACCAGCCCAGATGGCTGCAGCTTCAGCAGATCTGAATTCTGAGCCTAAGGCAGATGTGCTAGTTATTAAACCAGAGCCCAGCAGGAGGGCAATCACAGCTCTGAATTAATATTGAACTTCAGACCACAATCGTCTGTGCACAGATTCCATCAGCAAATATGTAAATGTTAAAGTTACTGAGAAGCAGAACCTCAGGTTCTCCATCTCCTCTGAACATCTTACCTTCTCCTCAACCTGAGACCCTACAGTTGAATTAGAGCTCGTTCACATCGTTAATTCTTGAAAGCAGTGGCACCACCACCAACAACAACATAAAAGGCCATTTTATCGACCAGGAACTCTTCAACTATATTGCAATTATGTGGTCTCCATGAACCTCCTCATGGGTAATGGCTGGCAGGGGCCAGCTGTGGAAGCTCGGTCAGTCTCTGGGACACCTGGAGGGCATCCTTGAGTGGGACCAGCAGACTCTGCCATGGCCACCAAGTTGAGTCCTCAGTGGGGCAAGAAACTTAGGATGCAGGATACTGCCTGCTGCATCTCCCCAGCTGCCTCCTACCCCCCAGAAAGCAAGAAGCAGACACTTCTGGCTATGAAATCAGCCAAAATTGAATGTGCAGAGGAGTCGAGTTCAGCCAAAACACGCAGTGGTGGAAGCAGGTGCTTTGACTCCTCCATGGAAGAATATCTGTTCATCAATTTCTTGTTTGGGTTAGAGGATCACAGCAAAGTCCTCCCAGAGCAGTCTGATTCACTCTCAGATGTGCTGAGTAGATAGACAAAGTTCCCTCGATTACTCTCTTCGGTTCTACTTATGCCATCTTTAGTTTTCCCTCTTGTCTTAGAAGCATTAATAGTTCTCCCACCACCAAGGTCAACAAGCTTAGGCTCAAGCTTTCTCTCCAGTCTTTTCCACCTACTTTTTGGATGTTGATTCATCTTGTACTCACCTTGCTCCAGTACTATAAACCCCTCTTTCCCACTGACTTCTTACCCAAAGATAAAGTTTCCCCCAACCTAACCAAAGTATTCCCTAGGCCTTACCTCCCCCTGGAACCCATTCCCTAGCCCCCTTCATCACCAGACACATTGATGAGTCGTCTGCGTGCTCATACCTGCCATTGATCATTACCCCCCATCCCTCAAGCCTTTACACGCTCATTGTTACTGCTCATTCCACTAACACATCTGTCACAAAGTCATGGTGATCTCTTGAGGCCCAAACCCAGTTGCTTTTTCTTAGTCCTTACTCAATACAAGTGAGTCTCAAGTTCTTCACAGTCTGATCTCACGCACCATCAGCTACCTTTCACGTGCCTGGGGTACTCACTGATTTTGGCAGACATAGATGTGGCCAGGTTTCTGAAACACCAGGAAGCCCAGAACAAACAGGTACCGATTGTAGTGTGTAACTGTCTATGAAGCAGGGCCCAAGTTTGAATTTTCTTTGTGACCCCAATGCATAGCCCACTCTTGGCATTAAGATCCTCCTTAAGTTTCTGATTACCATTAAAGTTATTGTAATGCATCTGTACCCCTGGTGCATGTAGAGCCTGTTCATTGTATGGGTGGGCTTCCAGGGAATCTGGGAACACTTCTTGAGAGATCTTTAAAAGGAAAGGAGAGCCAGGTGTAGGGATGCATGCCTGTAATCCCAGTACTTGGGAGGTGGAGACAGGAAGATCACAAGTTTGAGGAGAGCCTCAGCCACATAGTGAGACTCTCAGCAAGACCTCTATGCGAGCTCAGCAACCTAGCAAGACCCTATTTCAAAGCAAAAAAAAAATGGTACAAAAAAGGATAGGACAAGACAAGGGATGTAGCTCAGAGGTAGAACGCCCCTGGGTTCAATCCTTAATACCACATTTTTTAAAGGAAAGGAGCATTTAATGAATGCCATAGTTAATTACTTAAACATGAACAACTATTTTTGAGCACCCACTGTGCAGGGCACTGCAGCATTAGCAGATTTGCAGATTAGCATGCCAGCTGGAGTAGGAGCCTGGGAAGGGAGAAGGCAAAGTTGGGCAGGCAGGAAGCAAACCAGGTCTGAAGTGGCTGCAGTCACAGAGCTGATTCCTGAGTGTGCTCTGTGTCCTCCGAGAGCCCCTGCTCCCCAACCAAGGGCATGACCAAAGGGGCTAAGCAATGAGTGCCCACTAGTGTGTTGGTGAGGGCACCAGGCTTCCTCTGGTGGCTAATTCCTGTTCCAATCCACCTGCAGCTGCTTCTTTACAACCCCATGGTTGCAAGGCATGCTCTCAGTGTTCTTTGCTGTGCTGTATTTCCTTGATTCCCAGCTACTCTGCCTTCCAGGGGGGTGCCAGAGAGCCTCACATGGCAGACCACATGTGCCAAGTGGGCCTCCAGAGCTGACTTCCAGTGCCCTCTCTCAACTTGGCAGTCAGGAAAGGCCAGCACCTGGGGATACTGGGATGCACATGGCCTCTTGGCAGTCACCTCTAACAGATGACCAACAAACAGCTTGCGGGGGCTGTAGGAAGCCTCAGAAACCTAATTGCACTCATTGGTTTCAACTTCAAGGCTCCTCCCAAACCCAGCCCTTCTCTCCCTTCCCCGTCGCCACCAGATCTTGACCCTTAACATAACCCCCTTATTCATGTCTGCCACCACCTGTTCAGGCTTTTTCTGCATCATCTCTGCTGTCTGGGGACCTTTCCTTCTCCCAGGACCTCATCTCCAGTAGACACAAGTACAGGAACTCAGAAGAGGGGTATATACTTGTCTCCTGGCTGGTCAACTTCCGTCCCATCTATGCCCACCCCCCTAAAAACATAAGGTCCTTGTTAGAAAAGGAGATGTGCTGAAGCCATAGTGCAGGCTTTGCTGTCACTGCTGAGACCTGCTAGAGAGAAAACATGGCTATCACTTGGCCTCAAAAGCTGCAGATTTAGATAATCTCATGATTGATCTCTTCACCTCCTTATTTTTCCTGTTGTTATTTCCTTGAATTCGCTCCAGCTGGTTGACATCTCTCCAGTTTTCTCCTCCTCTCCCTCCAGCCTAGATCAATGGGTTGGCTGGAAATGCCTAACTCTGAATTGTCTGTGGCCTTTCTTTATAGCTGGCTTCAATCTCTACTGCCATGCCCCACCCAGTGTGTTCCCAAGAGGCTGCCTGCTTAAAGGCCAGGCCAAGTCATCAGGATACGCGGGGACTGCCTCCCACCTCAGCCTGACCTTGGGAAAGTCACAGCACCACGCTTGGTTAGCCATCTGCACAATGTATGAGATTGGAGGCTTCACCCAGAATCCCATTAACTTTCCTGCACTCTGTCTCAGAATCCTCAGCTCTAAAATGCGGTCAGACTCTGGCCAGAGGAGCCTTTGGTCCCCCACATTCAACACTGTGTGAATATTGGCAATACTTTGAAGTCGCCTGAGAGAGGTAAGGACCACCTCGTCCACCAACTTTGCATCCTGGGTTCTGGAAGAGATGGCTCTCCCCTCCCCAAGTCATCTCTGTTACAAGGTAGCTAGGTGTCCGTAAGGATAACCCACTGGAAACCTACTGGAAACCCCTAAATATCTGGAGGTGGTGGGAATGGAATGCGATGCAGTGACTATGAGAGTCTCTGGAGGGGCTGCCACCGAGCTGTCTTCCTCACTGAGCTCAGCTACCAAAGGGACCTAAGCACCTGTGTTGGTATTCATAAGAATAGAAAAGTAAAACATCATAATCCAAGTTTCCAAACACAGGGGACTGATGAAATAAATATGGTATATACACATGGTGGACCACTATCCAGCCATTAAAAATCATGATGTGACCCTCTGTTTATTGAGACAGTTGGGAACTTCATTTATATATATATTACTCTTGGGGTACACATTAGTATAATCATGTAGGGGCTCTATACACAAAATAGATATACCAAATAGCTTATGGGGGTTATTTAGTTATGTGTTAATATTATATTTAGATTCAATCATATTTATTTAGATTCAATGAATTTAGGATCGATCTGTTGTAGTTATTCATAAGACCAAGATATCATAAAGAAATTAAGTAAAATTGTATACTTTGGTAAGATAGAATAGTGTGCATCTCTAAAAAAGATGAGGAAGTTCTCTAAGAGGGCAAAGAAACTGGGAGTGGAAATAGTGTATGAAAAAGTGCACAGTAGTATTCATGATATAGCTCTGTAGCTCTGTTTATGCAAAATGGAGGAAAAATAAGAATATTTATTTGTATTTGTTTACATTTAATTTGCTTATATCTAATTCATAAGGACACACAAGAACACTGATTACCTGTATAGTAATGGTGGTAGTGGTAGGAAGAACCTGCAGATGAAGGTCAGGTATAGGATGGACTCTATATATAGATAGATGATAGATAGATAGATAGATAGATAGATGATAATAGATAGTGATTAGTGGTTGCCTTGGCCAGAGGGTGGGAACTGAGATTAACTGTAAATAGATCAGATCTATGAATCTTACCTGCTGACGAAAATGTGTTTTATATATATATATATATATATATATATATATATATATAGAGAGAGAGAGAGAGAGAGAATTATATATATAATTACTGGGATATAATTATATATATATTATTATTGGGATAAATGATATCAAGAAAAATAATACCTCAATAAAGTTTGCTTATATTTTGTATATATCATATGTATTTATTGTATATATTACATAAACTTTATTAAGCTCACATATATACCATTTTATCCACATATTATGTAAACTTTATTGAGGCATTATTTACATACCATAAAATTCACCCATTTTAATGTATAATTCAATGACTTTTAGTAAATCTGCTGAATGGTGTAATCATCACCATAATCTAGTTTTAGAACATTTTCGTCACCCAGGTAAGATTCATAGATCCATTTACAGTTCATCTCAGTTCCCTCTGGCCAAGGCAACCACTAATCTAATTTATACCTCTATAGATTTACCTCTTCCTGACATTTCATACAAATGGCATTATACAAAATGGGATACTTTGTGTCTGGCTTCTTTGACACCGCATATTTTTGAGGCTCATTCATGCTGTAGCATATATCAGGACTTCGTTCTCTGTCATTGTTAAGTAGTATTCCCATCGTATGGATATACCATATTTTGTTTATTGATTCATTAGCTAATAGATACTGGGCTGGGTTTCTTTCATTTCTTGCCTGTTGTAAAAAATGCTGCTATGAACATTTATGTACAAGTCTTTGTACCGTGTGTTTTTTAAAACCACGTGGGGAATATATTCCCTATACAAAATTTTAATACTACAAAAGATCACTGAAATGCACATGCAAGCAATCTTCTAAAAAAGAAGTAGCAAAATATTGTGTGTGTGCATGTGCACATAGAATGTTTTTAATCTGTTAAATAATTAAATAAGTATATTATAAAAGATTAGAAAGCAGAAAGCTAAAATGTTAACAGTGTTGTCTCTGGGTGACGGGATGGTGGATAATTTATGTGTTTGTATGCTTTTCTGTATTTCACTGAATCTACTACTGTGAATATAAATTACTTTTGTAATCAGAAAAAATCACACTGTTATTAGAATAAAAAAAAATCATCCTTCCCATTCAATTTCTCCAGGGTCTTTACCTCTCTGTTGCAAAAAGATATCCTCACAATAGTCCTCAGGTGGGAGGGGGGAAGGGTGCAGTCCCCCTCTCTCCTGCATGATGCTGGTCACAGCATCCACAAAACCACAGATCCCCAATAAATAGCAATCAGTTGTGGAGACCTCGAGATCAGTCTCCATAGCAACCTGACAAGGGCATGGCACTGTATGAGCATCGCCCCAGCAAGGAGATGGCCCGGCAGGCAGAGCATCCGCCTCAGACAGCCTGAGGTTGCCAAAGGACCATGGCATTTAGCTGTGTAGCAATGGGGTCAGGCTTCCCAGGGTAGGAAAGACTGACAGCTCCGTGAATGATGGAACATTCAAAGTCATAACTGATCATTTTGATTGTGGGATTCTCTGAACTGCCACTTCTATTTATATATCTGCAGATAGGTGTCATGATTCGGTAATTTTAAGAACACCATTTAAGAACTAAGTTTTCCTCCTCTATGCTCACCTCTCACATCATTTCACCATATGGCTTCATAATTATTCACTTCTCTGCACCAGGCCCATCCCTTACATTTGAAGGACCTTGGATAAGAGAACAATTAAAAACATGTATCTCACAAATCCAAAAATTTGGAAGTTATAAATCAATTTAATACTCTGTTAAATAAGATATGTTCTATATTCCTGCTTTGTTAAATATATCTTCGGAAAAATCTAAAATCATACCTGAAGGATCGAGCTCCTTGGAGTCATGAGTCTGGATATGTAGTGCTAGAGACTTGGCCCCTAGCCTGCTCCCCTTCTCTCTGACCCCATCTCCCTCCTACAGCACAAGGGGTGTTGTATGCATATGTGTACATGCTAAGCCTGTAACTCCATCTTCCCTGAACCACTCCACCCTCACAGTCCCACTGTCCCTGAAAGTGGTCCTCTGTCCAATTCTAGGGCATAGCAATATATCCACCTGCAGTGCAGCCCACCCTCAGGAGATGATCCACAAAATGGCCTGCACAAGCCCTGGAGGTACGTACAGAGCTATTTCGGTAAGGAATTGTGCTTTAAATAATGAAAACATGGTCTACAGCACAGGCTTCAGCAAGTCGCTTCCCATGGCCCTTGGATTCCTGGCAACTGAAGAAGGTGCTTCTTGCCCACAACTAAGGGATGCCGGCCTATATTCTCACTAGACTGGAGTCTCTTAGCCTTGGCACCGTTAACACTTTGGGCTGGACAATTCTTTTCTGTGGCAGGCTGGCAGTAGCACTCGCCCTCAGTTATAACAACCAGAACCGTCTCTGCACATGTGCCCCAGGCAATAAGATCATGCCCAGTAGAAATTCACTGCACTAGACTGGGAGGCTTTTGAAGGCAGGAAATGTACCTGCTCTGCTTCAGAGTAGAGTACACAGCGCCAGGCAGATGCCCGTAAAATGCTTGAAGGTTGAAATAATGAACCAATATCCACTCGTGATCTCAAAGGCATTCTTGAAAGACCCTACTCTCTTGGTGAGGATTGTGAAATATAATATATAATAATAAAATTGTGAAATTATATATATATTTCAAAATGTTTATAAGATATTTATAAAATAAATAATTATAAAATATTTATAATTTCATTATATATATACATATATATACATATATACATATATACATATATATATATATATATGATAGTAACAATGAACTTATCAGAACAAGCTCACAAACTCAGAGCAGTTTTCATTCCCAGAGGACAAATGATGTATAATAGGAGGTATGAACACTGTCACCCAACCACAATCTAATGATGACACAGGTTCCTCTGCCAAGTGGCATGTTGGGTACCCCGAGGGGGCTCCCTGACACATCACGCACATCATAGTCCAAACTTTCTTTACTAAAGCTTCCCTGGTTACAGAATGAGAGCGGATCCATGATCTCTAAACTTAAATAGATACTCCTATGTGTCCTGACTAGAACACGGCTGAGCCTCCTGTGTTCCTTACACAAATCCACATGTGACACACAACGAAGGCCGCACTACACACGGCAGGAGGCCTCTCTCTGTCTCCCTGCCATTCATCCTTTCTACTCTTACCAATGGGATTTTGCAAGCCCTGTTCCTGCTGAGTCTCCTCAATCGGTACACGATGCTGACCACCATCCAGCCCACACTCCTTCCTCACAGAGCAAGCCAACGCTGCAGCTCAGTTTTCTTAATAATAGATGAAGACCTTCTTGCATATTTCCCGCACTGCTAGGAACTGAGCGCATATGGTTACATCCCATTTGGTTCAAGGTGATGCTCCTAGGGCAGTCAGTAATGTTTGCATGAAGCAACGGGCTTCTGACAGACTGCTACACTTGGATCAAAGAGCTTGACTGGTGAATTCTTTGGCACCAAGGGGACCCAGGTTTCATTTCAGACTCTGCTTGTGCCAGTTTCCCCTACACCATTGGGTATAAAAATGCGATCCAAAGATCCCTAGTGGCCCCAAAGATTCAGAAGATTCATGTGCCACAGCAATTATTCTAGCAATGGTAGGATGGTATAAAAATGGCATATGCATTTTTCACTCTAATTCTCACAGGTTGTATGCGTGGACTTGTCCCATGCCTCCTGACACCTGATGACATCATCTCTAATGTTTAAATTGGATGTGTGTGTGTGTGTGTGTGTGTGTGCATGCACACATGCTTGGCTTAACATTTTTTCAGTTTTAATTTTAAATATGATGAATACAAATGGATATAACCCACATCTTTGAGCTTCAATCATTTTAAAGGGGTCTTGAGGGCAAAAATTTTGAGCACCACTGCCCTAGATCAATTATGCTGGTCAAAATGGTACATCACAGAAAGTAGGGAGCACAGGAAAAAAGGTTTGGAAGACTTTTCTGTGAGGTAGAATAAGTTACCGAGTGTAAAAATAAGTACATTCTCAGAGTTTTATAACTGGAGTGTCACTGTGACATTTTAACTGTGAAATGTTCTCTAGGTTCTTCTAGGTGGAAAAAAACAGGTCTGGGAAAAAAGCAAAAGTATTGATATTTTTCAATAAAAGTAATACATCTTAAATACAATATTGTTTGTTTGGAGTTTTACTGATGACCTGATGTGCACTTTGACTAGTCTCACCTCACCACACCCAAACTGTCCAAAAGTTGGCTCCCTCTGTTTGCATCTCTGACAGTGTCAAGAGTGTAAAAAAAAATTATCAGGAGAGTGACCAAGAGCACATTCATATCATTTGTGAAGAGGGAAGAGAGAGCATGTGGAATTTGTAATTTTAAGTTTAACTGCAATTTGGGGATTATCAGGAGATTTCAATTTGCCATACCATAGAATCAGACTATGATTATCAACAAGAAGCAACACTAACCAATATAAATGGAGGAAAAAACCCATTCCCTCCAACATTACCACCAATCCACCTGTCATTTTTTTCCTTTTTTTTTTTTTTTTTGCGGTACCGGGGATTGAACGCAGGGGCGTTCTACCTCCGCACTACACCCCCGGCCCTATTTTTTTATACTTTATTTTGAAACCGGGTCTCACGAAGTTGCGGAGGGCCTCACTAAGTAGAGAGAGAAAGAGAAAGAGAGAGAGACAGGGAGAGAGAGAAAGAGAGAGAGCGAGAGAGAGAGCGAGCGAGAGAGCTGAGGCTGGCCTCGAACCCGGATCCTCCAGTCTCCGCCTCCCAAAGTACTGGGATTACAAGCGTGCGCCACCATGCCCGGCCCACCTGTCACTTTTGACTTAATCCTTTTTTAATTTCTTTCCATGTTTTCCCCCTTCATATAATGTAGATACCATTTCTCTATACCCCCACCCTCACCACCAGGTACCAAGATGTTTTGGAAACATGGCGGTTTTCATAGTCCCAGCATACCCAGAAGAGGCAGAGGACATTGGTCTCCATCGTTCAGATGGAACAACTGAGAGATGAAATTCACCTTCCCCGATCTACATGGTCAATAGGTGCCCAGGCCAAAGGCAAGATGCTTCCTACCACTTTCCTGCTTTGAAGAAGCGTAAGTGGGAAGTTGATGGAGATGGAAAGTAGTGCTGAAGGATGTGCTAGAGCCCTATGAAGGAAAGAGACCTCTTTTTTTTGTAACAATCATTTCTAGACATTGCCTCCCTGGACCCACATATCACAGCATGTGGGTTTTCTTAAGTAAAATAATAATAACAGTCATAATAATTACAGATAACTCAAGGAGCGGTCAATAGCCTGTCAACAAGAGATGTTTTACCAGTTCAAGGTTGGGGCAGGTAAATAATGGAACATAAACTACCATCGTGAGCCCTGCCACTCCTCTCCAGCCGGCTTCCATCTTCTGGGCTATAAATAATTCAGAGTTTTCTTTTCTCTTAAATATCACAAAACCAAGTCAGAATCTTTATGTGAAGGATTCTGCTGTGTCCCTCTCTCCCTCCCTTGCCAGCCCAGGCAACTCCCTGGAGAACCACCCCTCAAGCTTTAACATTTATTCTTTGACATTTCAGACTATTTGTTAGGCAGAGCTGCCTTCTTGAGATCAAAGTAGGAAAATCTTGCTGAGAACTCCCGCTTGGCCCTGTTCAACGGTGACAGAGAGGGTCTGTTAACCCCCAAGCATCTGCTCTTTCCTTGTCCAGAAAAATCCACGGATCCTCACCCAACAGGGCACCCGTCCCTGTCAGTCTTCCCACCTGATTGTCCAGCATGATTGGCAGAGAGAGAAGAACCCAAGAATCAAAAGATGCGCCCCCATGAGGAGACGATAGTGGCACATGAGGACGTAGGATTTGTGGCACCTCTCTAGGTAAGGTATTTCACATGGCGATCAGCAAGCCTTTTACTGGCTACTCAAAGGAAAATATGGAACAAGGAAAGGTAACTTACCCCAAGTCATTTTGGTGGTGGTAGTGCTGAGACTGGGATCCAGGTCTTCAGTTTTGTGTGCTAGCATTAACGATGTCACCTCCATCAGGAAGGTGGCTGGGTTTAGTGCTGAAGTCTCAAACTTTTAAGCAAGAGGACTTACCATTTCCTTCTGAGATATCACAGTGAAGATTTCTTGCTCTTCACATGAATCTACCTACCAGCGGCCAAAGTCTTTTCTGACTCTATGGAGAGGGCAGAGTGAGGGAGTGAGACCCACTGGGTAAAGGTGCTGGGTGTGTTTGTTCCTTGATATAAGAAGGTGTGTTACTGATGAACACATCCTATTTAGTTCTTCTTCAAAAGCTTCTGACCGCACAATAACAGTGAGTCCTAAAGTGTGTGTGTTGAGTCGATGAACAGGTGTTAAGTGAAGAAGGTTCCATGTTCAATTAAATTTGGAAAGTAGTAGAATATGAAAGTTTATTTACAGCAAGGCTTCTCTGAGCCTTTGATATCCTAATGCAAACTGTGAGTCTCCCAGAGCTGGCTCTACCATGTGACATTCTCCAAACATTGGATGGACCTTTAGCATCTCATAGACTAAATGAGAATATGGCGGCAGTCAGTGAAGAACAGGACACTTGATCTTCACATCATTTATCTAATAACTAGAGTAAAAGAAAAAGATTTTTCTGCAAGTTGGGGATTTCAAATTAAAAGAGAACCATATTGCAGTGACTGAAGCTTTGCCCAGAAAACAGATCCATTTGTGTGGGATAACAGTTGGTCAAGTGGTTGACCCAATAAAATTATTAAGATAGCCAAAGACACCATCATGAAAATGCACAGTGGGGTCATTCTGCTCTTCTTAATGACCAGGTTGGCCATTTGGCATCAGAGGTTCTGTGCGGCAATTGCTTGTTATGGTAGCAAGGAATGCCAAATTGACAGCCATAAAGATGGAGCAATTCTGCGAGTCATTTAAACATGGCCTCGGAATTTAAATTCTCCCAGGAAGGACATTCTCAAAATATGTTCCGTGTTTGTGGTGCCTCTTCTGCTGCCTGTGGACTCTGGAAAAGAATAGTCTCAAGTTCTCACTGGCCAGCTCTGTATCTGGCTCCTTTTGGAGTGAGAGGGCTTGGTTCAGAGCTGTGACCCTGGGATGGGAGCAACCAGACAGCATCTGAATCCTGGTTGTGCTCTTTCAGCCAAGTGGAACTTTCAGACTAATAACATTCATGGCAAAAGTTGCTTTGAGATTTACTCTCAGGCTCTCTCATTCTCTCCTAACAATAAGAGAATACTGATAATTTGAGATATATATGCATATATATGAAATTTATTTCTATATGCATAAATATATGAAATATATGAAGTATACTGATATATATGAATTTTTATATATACTGATACTTTGATTTTATATATAACTATTATATAGTCATATGATAACATAATTATATATTAATAGTTATATAATTATATTAATTTATTGTCATAAAATTGTAAAAACATATAATTATTATAATTATAAAATTATAATTTTATATATAGATATATAATTTCATGTATATATCAAAATATCAGCATTTTATCACTATTATATATACAATTCATAGGCTGGGTTTTGCTATTACCTAGCCATTATTTTGGTATTTTTCCTTCTCCCTAAAATGATTTGTAGAAGGACCCTGGGAGAGACACCTCCAATATTGACCCGAGGGACACAGACTTTAAGGCACAGACTTTGTTCTTGCCTCAACTTTGACAGCAGGAGGCTAGATCTTGGAGACTGCTTGTCTGACCAGTGTTGAGGAGGGCTGGAAGTGAGAGAGCTTTTGTAGGTTCAGGGGTCTCCTGTGTCACAGAGGAGACTCAGGACACTCCATGTTGTGTGCTCCTGAAATCTATAGGAAGTTGGCTGGATGACATAAACATTTCCCTAGGACTGGGCAGCTGGAAAGGATGGTATTACATCCCACTGAGAGCATGTGTGCCCTTTCCCCAGCCCCACACCTTTCCATTTGGGCGTCAGAATTTCATGACGTTTGGTCAAGAGCTGTTACAAGCCTTGCTGAGGAAAGAATGTCACATTGTACCACAAGGACCCAAACAGAAGTGAGCGGGAGCTTCGGAGTAGGAGCGTAGGTGGCATTTCAGAGCTCTGTAAAAGAAGCATCATGGGCCACCTCTGACAGCAGCGACACGACTGTGCCCTTTACCAGGTTGGGTCCCTGTCCTTCTCACTGCAGAATGAACTTAGGGACAAGTGAGAAAAGGATGTGGCATTTTAAGGGAAATGGGCCACTTGATCCAGTAAGGTTCCCAAAGGCAGAACCAGGTTTCTTTTGGCTGCCATGGTGACAGTGTGCAGGCAGCAGAAACCAAGGAGAAGAGAGCCATGAAGATGCTGGTTGTACTGTTAGCCACCGAGGCCTCCAGCATTAACTTACCAAAGCCGGGCTTTGTGGTGTTTTCCGGGCCAACAGGATGCTCCGTCCCTCAAATTTTGGTGGGGCCGCAAGCCAGGGACTGCAATCCTGGGATGTGTGACTTTGGGCAGGATCGCTTCTTGCTTGTCAAACCCTCTCCATGCCTGAGGGGGAGCTTTGACCACCCGTCCTCTCAACTCTCAGACATGACTTGACTCTTCTCTGAGTCAGGGGGTGGAGTGAGAACTGCTCTGTACTCTGGTTCTGGTCCCCTCAAAAGCCAAGCTCCATTCTTCTTGTTAATGCCACATGCCCCTCTCTCCGTCCTTAGACAAATCAAAGTGAGGTTCATCTACCCCAGAGAGGCTGTGAGAGGCTCCTATTGGTCATAAGAAAATACCGTGACCCTGAGCAGCCCAGGAACACCCCTGGTACCATGTTGGAAATTTGTGCATATCCAGTTTTATCACCAGAGTCCTCAGTCAGGGTTTCTCTACTACTCTGGCTATTCTCTGGGAAATTGTATCCTGCTTTTCTCTTCTTCCCCAAAGAGTTCCAAGTTCCTTCACAAACAGGGCCCACACAGGCCTGGTTGGAGGCTTTTGACATGTGTTCTGACCCCCTGAGTCTTCTATGACCCTGCAGGATCAGTGCTCCACAGAGATCCTCCTGCCTGCCTGGCTTCCTTCTCTCACAGGAGATTCTGCAGTCAAAGGCTTAACCCCAGTATCTCTCTCATTCTCCCCTGTTCTCACTGTCCCCCACCCAGGAGCATGCAGAACATTTGAGCAAGGCATCTGCATCCTCCTGCAAGTCGAGGGTAGTGGGATAATAAGATCTAGCCCTCTCGAGAATGCGCATGCGCACACACACACACACACACACACACACACACACACAGATTTCGTGACAGGTCAGGAAAGGGACAAAAATACAGAGAGGTCTTGGACCTTCTCACCCATGCAGAAATCTCTTCCCTGAACAAGCCAAGCTTTAAAGGAGAAGTAGGGTCAGGTCACTCTGTGGATGTTCTGCCCACAGAGTAGGAGGAATGGGGGCTAAAATCCTACCCAAATGGGCCTCAAAATTCTGCTGTCATTTCTTAACCACCCCCCAAAAGCAAACAAGGGACCTTATCTCCTGCCAGCTAGTCTCAACTTACTTTTGAGTTCAAGTAGGGTTGAAGGAGGAGTCTTATTCAGCTCTGAAAATATATTGTCAGATCTAGGCTGAGGTTCTCTTGGGAGGTGGGAAGTACAGGGGGTGGTAACAGTAGGATTTTTAGAGTTAAGAAGTGCAGAAGCAAATCTATCCAAAGAAACGTGAGCCTGCAAGCTGCTCTGCCCACACCAACCAGCATAAGAGAGTGGGGGGAGGCGGGGTAGTGTTGGGGCCAGGAGAGGGCAGAGTCGAGCTCAGGGATGTGGGTGGACAATCCAGTTGCAAACCAGGCTCCTCATCTTTGCCCAGCCTCCTGGTCCCCTCCATTGTCACACTGAAGAGTTTTCCCTTGGTTCCTCCCAGGGAAGCCCCAGAGTAGCCAGTATCCCTGGGCCCCATCCCTCTCCCTCCCTTCTTCCCCCCCTCCCTGCCACCCTCTCATTGCTCTGGCTCTGAGTCCTGCTGGACAGCAGTGTGTGAGTCAGGCCTGAGCACAGGACTCAGGAAACACTGAAGGAGCAAGGAGGCTCAGCTCCTGCTCTTTGCCTAATCCTTGTCTGGCTCAGCTGAGCAAGCTACACAACAATGAAGTCGCTGTGTCTATCCGCCAGCTCCTGCGCTTTCTCAGAACCCTCCTATTGTATCTAAGAGGCTTTATTGTTTGCTAGAACCTGGCCCTGACCTGAGGAAAATGGGCTAAGCCAGGGGAGGTGTCACGCCTGTGGCTGGGGAGGTGGAGGTGAGGATGTGGCTGCAGAAAGGAATTCCCACAAGGGAGGGGGGGAGGCAGGGAGGGCAGAGACCAGCTTCTTGGCTTCCAAACTGAACCTGCTCAGTGTCTGCCTTTGCTTGGGTGAGAATCCATGGCTGAGCTTCAACACACCAGGAGGTCTTTGAGGTGGGGTTAAGCAAGGTCAAGTGGGGGTGACAAGTCAGACAAGGATCTTTCTTCCAGGGCCTTCCTGTCTGAAGCTGCTCATACTTGCCCTGACCTGGGCAGCCTAACTTACTTGTTAAAGATCTAGCTGGTCTCATCAGCAAGTCTTCCCCAATGTCAAAGATGTTTTCGCTGTCTGTGTGGGAGTCTCACCAACTGCAAACCAGGAGCTTTATCTTAGATCTAAGACCAACCCCACAATTGCAGACATCCAGGGCCACGATATACTAAAGTGTAGAGTGAGGGAAGGATATTGGAGGCATTCTTTTCTAGAAAGTCTTTAAAATCACACTGTTTTGGTGGTCCCAGAAGAAAGCCAGGCGTGGTGTCTAACCCAAGAAACCCTTGAAAAGACTTCTTTGTCTTGGAAGTGAAAGGTGCAGAGCTATTACTGTGGAGCCTCAAGGACTAACTCTAGCCTTCCAGAAGCAAAAGATGGGGTGCTTTGTGAGGCAACAGATCAGGCTGAGCCCAGGTGAGTCCTGGTTTTGCCAGAAACTGTGAAAGCCTAGCCTAGTCATTGACTCTACCTTCCCTGTGGATAGAATGTGCCTGGCTCTGAGTAGATGCTTCCTAAGTCAGACATAATGCTTATTTCCAAAGCTCCGTGGTGAGCCCATTTTGGGGAGCTTGGCAACCGGTGCCAGGACCTGGCCACATAACACCAGTGATGCACAGCCTCTCCAGGGCATGTCCCTGGAAGACACTATGCCAGATTAAGGATGTAGTTGAGTGTCTCACTCTCTGAGCTTCAGGATCAGCGTGCTCAACGCCCCTCCGGAACTGAGATCCAGAGAGCACCTGGCGAGCGCACTGGCCTCGGGGACTGTGTTAGCTGTGAACCTCTACAGCAAAATCCTACAGGCCCAAACAAGAAATCCTACCAGTGAGATGTGGACCTAGAAGGTTCTGAGCCCCCTACTGGAGCCAATGTAAGCTGGCAACCTTCCAGGGCAATGATGGGCTCTGCAGGTGTGCCCTGTGCCTGCCCCAGAGGTCTAAGGGGGATAAGCGCCACAGCATTCCAACACCCATGGAAACCCTGGAAAACAGAAATCTAGAAACTGAACATCCTTCTGCAAACGCAGCCAACGCATGGGCAACCTCCTTGCTCTTCTCTCTGGCCGTTGATTGAGACCTTCTCAACTGTCATCAGCTCTTCTCGCCCACAGCACAATGGCTCTCCTTACACTTTATAGACAAAACAGATAGAAGCCACCAGGCAAGAACTCCCTCCCTTTCTTGACCCCAAGCCTCAAAAGAACCCCACACCTCCCCAATCCTTTCCTCTTGCACCAGAAGGGTTCTCCCTTTGCCTGGCTAGCACTGACCCTCCTGACCCTCCTCCTGAGATGAAAATGCTTCCTTCCCACCTTCCCAGGGACTATTTCTACTCATGAGCTATCCTCCTGTGTTGACGAGCTCTATGCACCAGAACAAAACAAAGCTCAAACCTTTCCCATGTGAAAATGAGTCATCCCTTGAACCCATGTACCCCCTTCCCATAATTCCAAGAACAGTCCCACTCCTCAGGCATCTCTGCTCCAACCCTGACTCCCTACAGCTATTGAGAACAGAATAATGCAGAGCTGGAGCACCCCCCAGGCACCATCCCACCAGGTCATTCCAGAGAATAGGAACTTCCATTTGGGGGTAGGAGGAACTCAACGGAACTGAACTTTAATCAGAGATAAAGTAAGTGGGAGTAAGTAGAAAGGCACCAACCTATCCTGGCCAAGTCCCTGTCGCCCCTGCGAGGTGAGCTCACCCACATGACCTACTTGACCTTCACCTCCAAACTCCCACAAGGCCTGCTGAGACCAGTTATGGGTCCGAATGCACCCTGGATCCCTGCCCCTCCCTCATTCTCCACTTTTGCTCCACATCTACTGCGTACAGAGTCTCTTCCTTGTAAAAGGAAGAGAGTGTAAATTACGGAACGTATTTCAACCCTTCCAGCTGCATCAGGGTCCACGGTCCACGGGCAGATAGATGTGCCAGCACATCTAAGCATTAGATTCTCAGTAGGATTCTGGACTATTCTGTCTCACCATTTCTGGCAGCACATATAAGACCTGTCATGATAGCTGGGGTGCACCTGAGTGTGCACAAATTGTGTGTGTGTGTGTGTGTGTGTGTGTGTGTGTGTGTGTTTAGAAAGTGTCTCTGAATAATCAAGGGATTGACCTATAATACTTCTCCGTGCTTCTCTAGACAAGGTCATGCCCCCAAGATCCACAGGGAGATACAAAACTATTCTATTCCAGGAGAACCCCACTGGCTAGAGGTGCACCAAAGATAAAGAATTCCCCCAGACCCCTCTGCACATCAGCTCTGAAAAGAAGATCTCCACAAGTCTTAGCTGCTCAGATAACAAAAAGGTCCCCTGAGCACCAAGGGAGTGAAGGTCTCAGTGGCCCTAGAAGTGACTGCAGAAGTCAGGTTTAAATCTTGCTTCTGCCTCTCATGCTGTGTGACCCTAGGTGAACCGTTCATCCTCTCAGAGCCTCTAATTTCTTCTCAATAAGACAAAGAAACACTTCACTGTAGGAACCTATCTGGAGGCCAGTGGAACAGATTGTGAACACCTTTGCAAACCAAACCGAGCTAAGAACTGCTTTCAAAGAGTCACAGTAACATGGGAAAGGACGTGCAGGCAGCCTGGAATTTCTATATCTTTAATATCCTTTGCAAAGTTTCCAAATAAGAGGTCTGATCCAGTCGTTTCATTAGAAAATAAAGTGTTTATTAAGAAACTATACACTGAACACTCCTATAAGTCTCTGTGGAAACACAACGGCCCATTATCATAGCACAAGGTGAGAAAAATAGCAGAATAAAAGATGCTGGGATGGATGGGGCCTGGGAGGCTGGAAATGAGGTAATGATTTACAACAATTGAACAACATCATCCTCAAGCTTACTCCTTAAAGCCACACTCGGGAGGAGCCCTGGACCCCATGGGTCAACAGGGTGTGAGGGGGACGGCCTGACATGGAGGAATGGGAACAGATGAGGGGAGCCGGAAGGGGCTAAGAAACCCACACCTGGATCCCCAGGTGATGCTCTGGAAACCCAGTGCCTGGGAGGCCACCCCAGATACTGGGCAAGAACTTAGAAAGCTTCATGTTTGTAACTTCCATGGGAATCTGCCATTGTGAGCCACCACCAACAGGCGCCAGGGAGTAAAACCCTTAAATTGGGCTCTTAACTCCCGGGTGAATTTGCCACTGGCATAGAATCTATTCTCTAGTGCTGTGTGGCACCACCCCCAAACATATTGGGTTATAAAAACCACCATTTGGACTCAAGAACTCCATGCGAGGAGCTCCCTGTTCCTTGCTTCTCACCATTAGGGGACAACCCAAGCTGCCTCCATACGACGGGGACCCCAGGGGTTTAGGCAGAGCTGGGCCAAGACAGAAGTCCACTCAGCTAACACGTCAGCAAAGGCCTGCTGAGGGTCTCAGGCCCTACAATGAGCCTTTCCTATTGAACAAGGGAAAGTCATCCCCTTCCTTCTCCCCAGGGGATCAAGGTGAAAATGGGGGAAGCAATCCCCTCTTTGGGAGAGGGTGGCTCTGGAGTAAGGCATGAGTCAAAGCAAGCAAAATAAACACACAGATTGACCAGAGGACAGGGTGACACTTCCGTCGGTGCCATGACAGGGGCTGGAGGAGGCCAATTTTTACTTCTCTTCCCCTTCGGTTCATCTTGACCTTGAAATGATGATTCCATTGGATTCCAAAAGTTCTCTGAGTCAAGAATAAGCGGAAGTAGGGGAAGAGAGCCAATCCCAGGATCAGGGACTAGCGGGAAGGGCCATGTTCCCTGGCCCCCTTGGTCCCTTGCGTTCCCGATAGGTAGGCCAATGCACAGGCGCAAGACCTCCTGCAGCCACAGCTCGTCAAAGCTGCAGCTCTAGGGGCCAAGGAGGAGCCTGGAGAAACGCTCTTTCCAAGGGATTCTCTAATAATCACACTCACTGTGAGCCGTTCCAGACAGAAGAGGAAGGAGGGGGCAAGTGTGTCCAAAAAAAAAAGTATGATTTTTCTCCACCAAAAAATAAAAAATAATAATAATAATACAAAAGGACTGGTTTCCATTCTTCCCTCTGAGACCTAAGCTTGCGCCAGCACTCGGGCCTGGCTCCCCCTCCTCTCACGGCGCCGTCTCCGCCTCTGCTTAGCTGCTCTCTCTGAGTCTTCCCCGCTGCAGGATGCAGGGCGATGAGGTCACTAAGAGGACAGCATGGTGTCCTAGGGAGAGCCAGGGAGACCCCGCTGCCACGCAGGAAGGGGAGGCCAGAGCTCGGCTGGACTTCATCAGGTTTCTCACGGTGGTAGGGTTTGTTTTTGTAAAGCAAGAGAATAGCTAGTGTGTGTTTAAAAGATGGCTCCTGGTGCACCGATTTTTAATTCTCTTTATTGGCTCTAAAGATGGTGGCAGGAGCTGCCTCGTAGGCCAGAAAACAAAGGCGCACAGTGATGCTGGAGGAAGGGACAGCCCTGCCAGTGTGGTCGGGGAATGCCCATCTTGGCGGTGTTAAAGGGTGCAGGGGCGCCGGCGGCTCATGCAGTTTCTACTTAGCATCCCCGGATCCAAAGAGAACAACGCCTAGAGCTTCCAACCTCTCAGAGGGCCCCGCCTACCAAGGTGACATCAAAACAAGGAGGCTTAAAAGGAGTTTTTTTTAAAAGCCATGACGTCCTTTGCTGAAATAAACATTGACATCCTCAACATAGAGGCCATGGTTAAGAGGCTTGGAATGTCCGGGAAGGCTTATTGGATTCAACATAATTTCTCTGAAACCTATAAAAGAACAAAAAGAAAAAAAACAGAAAAACAGAAAAAAGCAAAATAAAGTAAAAACCAAAACCCCCAAAGAAGATCAAAACTAGGAGGGGAAACAGAGAGGGAGCTTGGAAGGGGAAAAACTCTAGATATGGATACAGATATATATATTGGAAATAGCCAAATGAATTGTCAGCAAAAGGGAAGGATAGGGGGTGTAACTTAAAACCAAGCATGGTCAGAGAAACTGGAAACACTCCATTTTGCTGAGACCTCCACTGAACTGAGGAAGGGAAGTGAGCGTAAGATTTGGGGGCTTAGCCTTGGACTGTCATGGAAGAGGAGAGGCAGACTCCCACTAGGGAGTCTTGATCTATAATCATATATAATTGTCCGAATTCTGGAAGGAGGAGCCCTTGACAATTAGTTGATGGGTAGGTGGAAGAAGGGGTTTGCACACTAGGGTCACTAGAGGAGATGTGAGGAGAAGGCTATGCTTTCCCAGAGCTCACATTCCTTAGGGATACTGGCGGGGGGGCATTCGAGGAACTAAAACTCCATAGACCATTTTTGACCACACCGGGAGGTAGAGGCATTGCACTTCCTAGCCTGCAAGCTTTTTCTAATTGATCTTTTAGCCTAGTTTCATGGAAGGTTTAGGAAATGATGGCTGAGATTTCAGCCTTTGCATAGTTTCAGTAGAAATGCCCTGGAGGAGGAGAACTGGTGGCTACCTAGTCACGGGGCCACCTCAGCAAGGACTTCCATGACAGCTCAGTTCTCTCTGTCTACACAGTCAGGGACTGATTATGATGTCCAGAGATGTGGGTGTTGCTAATCAAATCTCCAGAAAGAAGTTGCTCTATCAACCCCCATTTTAAAAAATATCTACAAAGATATGTATGTTTGCCTGCATGTATGCACGCACACATATGTCAACACAGCAGGCCTATCTTTCCATGAAAGCTAGGTGCTGGCATGTGGAGGGCATGATGGGTCACTGGGTATTGGGGATATATGATGGGGAGAGATTGAAACAGAATTCATTCGCACTGAGACTTTCCACTTCTGCCCAGGTCATATTATGATTAAAGCAGGGCTGCCATTTTGGGTGTTGGGATCCCTCCCTCTGCAGGGCATGGGGTCATATTTGTGAAGATAGCGGGTACCTTCCTTGCCTATGACATCATATTTACAGAGAAGCTCCATTTCAAAATGAGACCTTTCTGAGATAGCTTCTCTGTGATGACCCCAGACAAGAGCTCTCTGGTATCTGAGGGGGAAAGGAAGGAAAGTCATGAGGTCTGAGCAGTCTGCCAAGAAGGTTTATGATACCACTGGTTCTCTCCAGGACATGGTGCCTCTCCTCCTTCTTCCACACCCATCGCTTAGGCCCTGTGAAGCTTCCTCCTCTGGAAGAGACTCTTCTGACCTAAGGGGCTTGAGTAGTGATCCCACACTTGACACCTATTCATACCCTAGTCCTCTGAGACAGGTGGAGGTTGGATGAATCTTTGGGTCGTAAGACTCAGAGTCAGTAGGGGAGGGGTCTTTACTGTACACGAAGATGTCAAAGGAGGTAACTCACCATGTGACCTTGGGTAAGACACATCCCCACTCTGGACCTCAGGCTCCTCATATATATAGTGAGTTGATGGGACTAGATGATCTCTATTGTCCTTCAAGTTTAATATCCCATGATTGTCTATGTTTGAAAAGACCCCTGGCAGAAGAGGCAGACATGGGGGAGTTAATGGTCAGTATTGAGCCCCAAGTGTAGAAACACAGGGAAGTATTCTTCAGTGCAAAGTGCCAGAAACAGAAATCCAGGGGTTCCCAGCTCCTGTACTTACACCATTTTGCCTATGGGGGCACCGAGTTCATTTTATGCTTAAAATTTAGGTTAATTGTCCTCTGAGCATTGCAGTGGCATTGGAGAACTGGTACCAGTTGGAGTGATGGAAAAAGGCCTTGACATCACCATGAACTCTACCCAAACTTCCTCCTAACATGTGCTTCCCCATTCCCCTTCTTGGGCCAGAAAGTCTAAAAATTGTGCCCATCACTGCCATTTTGGGTGTCATTCCTGGGCCTGGAAGGAAGATTTTTATGCATTGGGAGGTACTGCTGCTGGACCCAAGACCCCCTTTCTCGCTTCTTATCTCCCATCGAAGAAATTCAACTAATTTCCAAGAGAGAAGTAATGTGACAAGGGGTGATGATGAAATGGGGGGGGGGGGAGATGGTTCCTTAAAAATCTTTCTTGCCTTTGCCAGGCATAAACCTTTGGAACAACAAAAATGGCTTTTTCAATGGAGACCCAAACTGCAACCCCTACAGAAGAGATACCATTCCAGCTTGTGACTTTCCTTTGGAGGCTTTGAGCATCCTTAAGCCCTGTAAGGCTCCAATGTTGGATCCGTGAGAGGCCAGGGCCAAGCCTGCGTGAGTCTTTGCCAAGGTCCCTGAAGCTGCCTTCGTGAACATGAGCCTTTTCCCATATGAGCTGGGATCTGAAGTTTGTTTTCTCTGGAACTCTTTCCCAGGTGGATCCTTTCCAAGATTCTAAAAGCTGAAGCCTGATAGCATAAGAGGCAGTGCTCCAAAATCCTCCATCCCTCCCCCTTTCCTCAGAACAACCCCAGAGCAGGAAGGAAAGGCATTTACGGGGGAAGGGAGGGCAGGGGAGACCAGGACCACAGCAGATACCAGGAAAGGAGTAGATGGCCAAAGAGAGGGAAGGCCAAAGAGAGTTACATACACCTCCAAAGAAGGCCTTGTCCACCTGTGGCCCATGGACCGCCACATCTAAGGTTTTCCTCTATCTGTCAACAGCTTTCCCCAAAGGCAGCTAGCACAAAGGTACTTGTAGGCCTTCTGGAATGCAGAACAGAGCCTGATCTTCGGGGACCCTCTAAAAGCATGTGTTTCCTGAGAAGCAAGCCAGAGACTCTAGGATCATTTGGGGAAAGGGAGGAGAGTTTTAAAGGGAGAGGCTAGGGGAGATGGGGCACTGAGAACCCATAGGGTTGGATGCAAGGTTTGGAACCAATCCCACTGAGCCAAGAGTAGGTCAAACATTCACAGGCAAATCCTCTGTATTCACCGCAGCCAGGAGAGACCAATTCCTACAGCTTTACAATGCAAATCTACCTGGCACTTCAAATCTCTCTGTTTTTCTGACAATTGTGCAGCCCCTAGTCATCTTTCCCTTGCTGAGCCTTCAGCCCTGCACTCTGACTGTGGTAATCTAAAGCTACCAACTTTCCAGAACCTACCCAGTGAGAAGAGTTTCTCTGTGTCCTCTGTCTACACTCTCTTCATCTGCCTCTGGATTCTCAAAGGCCCCTCCTCCAGCTCTGCTTCTCCCCTTTGTATCTGACATGATAATTTTATTACCTGACTTCATAAAGTGGTTCAGGTGATGGCCTTGATAAAAGTCCCCATGCCAAATGGAACTCTATTGGATTATTTTCAAACATTCCCCCTTGAAATGTATTTGTCATCTTAAAGTTGCTATGTCATGGTAACACTGAGCACCTACATAGCATTGCCTGTGACAGAAAACACTTTATACTCCAGAGTGGACTGAAAAACACGGGCTTCCTGGTGCCGAGGTTCTTGGCAGCTTATTAATAGGGAACCGGAAGCACAGAGCAATCCCAGCAGGAGGGACATCCCACCCCAGTCAGGGTGCTGTTCTCACTATAATCTCCTCTCCTCTCCCCAAGTGGAAAGAAGAGGGGACATGCCATTGAGCCATGCTGCAGGAAGACACAGGATGAAGAAGGGGACCCCAAGCAATGCCCAGCTGCGACAATCCCACCCTCAGACATATCATCCATTACTGGAATCCAAAGATTTCTGTAGTTAGTGACAATGCTAAGCACTGCCATTGTTAGCTTACTATCCTCCAATATCCTAAAAGGTTCAGAGTATTAACTTTATCTTTCCAATGGGAAAACTGAACATCAATCACACACAAAAAATATCCCAAGGTTATTTTGTGGCAGAATCTGAATTTGAATGGAGCTTTTCATTACTCTGAAGTCTTTATAATGAACTACTTTGTAATATGGCCCTATTCACTGAAAATCAAAATCGAGGAAGAGGTGGTAGAAAGGAGGTCAAAGAAATGGTGATAAGGTTAGCTAGTGGTTTGTCAATCTTGTTAATCTTCTCAAAGAACCAGCTTCTTGTTTTGTTGATTCTTTGTATTGCTTTTTTATTTTCTATTTCATTAATTTCTGCTCTGATTTTAGTTATCTCCTGCCTTCTACTGGCTTTGGGCTGCAACTGTTCCTGTTTTTCAAGATCTTTTAGGTGTGTCATTAGGTTATTTATTTGGATGTTTTCTGTTTTTCTTATGTGGGCACTCAGTGCTATAAATTTTCCTCTTAACACTGCTTTCAAGGTGTCCCACAGATTTTGATATGTCGTGTCTCTATTTTCATTTAATTCCAGGAATTTTTTTATTTCTACCCTTATTTCTTTCCTGATCCAGTCCTCGTTCAGGAGTG